>CAWUFW010022718.1:0-89616 GCA_963921515.1 Calotriton arnoldi | reverse complement strand
AATCACCCAAGCAATAACCATGCACTTTCAAAATCATCCAAGCACTACACATTTACTCCTGCAATCACCCAGGCACTACTCATGCACTTATGCAATAACTCAGGCACTACCCATTCACCACTCCAACACCTGTGCACTACCCATACAGTCCTCTAATCATCCAGACACTACTTATTCACTCCTTCGATTATCCAGGCACTACCCATGCAATCCTCCAATTACCCAATCAATAGCTATGCACTTATCCAATCACTCTGTGAATACTCATGCAGTTATAAAATCACCATGCACTATCCTTGCACTCCTCCAATGACCCAGGCACTACCTATGCACTCCTCCAATCACTCAGGCACTATTCATCCACTCATGCAATAACCCAGGCACTACCCATGCACTGCTCCAATCACCCAAGCAGTACCCGTGCACTCCTGTAATCACCCAGACATTACTCATTCAGTCCTTCAATTACCCAGCCAGTAGCCATGCAGTCCTCCAATCACTGAGGCAGTTTGCATGCAATCACGCAGGCATTACCCATGCACTCATGCAAGCAGCTATGTACTACCAATGCACTCATATAATCACCCAGGCACTATCCATGTACTCTTTCAAGCACCCAAGCACTACCCATGTACTCATGCAATCACCCAGGCACTACTCATGCCCTTATAAAATTACCCAGGCAGTACCCATGCACTCATGCAATCACTCAGGCACTACCCATGCACTCATGCAATCACCCAGGCATTACCCATGGACTAGTCCAATCACGCAGGCACTACCCATGCACTAATGCAAGCACCTACATACTACTGATGCACTCATGCAATTACCCAGGCACTACCCATGCACTCTTTCAATCACTCAAGCACTACCCATGTACTCATGCAATCACCCAGGCACTACTCATGCACTTATAAAATTACCCAGGCATTACCCATGCACTCATGCAATCACTCAGGCACTACCCATGCACTCATGCAATCACAGAGGCATTTCCCATGCACTCGTCCAATCACACAGGCACTACCCATGCACTCATGCAAGCACATACGTACTACTGATGCACTCATGCAATCACCCAGGCACTACCCATGCACTCTTTCAATTACTCAAGCACTACCCATGTACTCATGCAATCACCCAGGCACTACTCATGCAGTTATAAAATTACCCAGGCATTACCCATGTACTCATGCAATCACCCAGGCATTACCCATGCACTCGTCCAATCATGCAGGCACTGCCCATGCACTCATGCAAGCACCTACGTACTGCTGATGCACTCATGCAATCACCCAGGCACTACCCATGCACTCTTTCAATCACTCAAGCTCTACGCATGTACTCATGCAATCACCCAGGCATTACCATGCACTTATTTCTCTTTTTTTAACAGAATAGGTGGTTCTAAAGAGAACCGGTTTTTTTTCTTCTTTTTTTGTGTTTTTTTAAACTATTTTATGTATTTTTTTGTGTTTTTTTTTAAACCGGAAAAACAACAGACCAAACTATGAAACTTTGCAATTAAATTGTCATTGCAACAAAACAAAAATTAGCAAGTGTGATTTCTAGTGGCAGAAACCACAGCATCAACAGACTGCTCTCCATAACAGAGGACGGTCTTACATTTGATGCAGCGCTGCTCTAACTTGGCAAATTAATGTCAGGTCCATGAGATGAGGAACTAGAGGATCCAGAGGTGCTTGGACCAGCAACCTGGTCATCCTGCTGCAAAAGATCTTGCGCGCGACGATGTTGCTCGCGGGCCAGATGACGAGGGTGGATAGTTTGCAGATGTTTCATCATGCTGGAAGTGCCACAGGAATATTTTTTGTCACTTCCGCGTGACAGCACCCTTGGGCACAGTGTGCAGCTCACTTTCCTGGTGTTGAGTTTCTTTTCCCCATCTGGTATGGTGAAGAACGCCCACACGACAGGCTCTTTTCTTTTCTTCAACGGTTCCTCCAAATCCTCTTCATCAGATGGTAAATCCACTTGAGGAATTGAAGAAGCCATTTTCTATGATGTAAAAAAACACAAAAAAGTGCCACCAAATAGCTGAGAAAACACAGCAGGTGTATGTCCTCTGATGGTGTTGAAGGAATGAAAAAAATGGGTGGGGTCCTTCAAGTTCTAGAATCAAAACCTTGTAAACCAATGAAATGCTTTCTTTTGAAGTCACATGGCAGTCGCGCACCGGGCGTGCAACCAGCACGCACCCGACGCGACTTCCGGAAAATATGTTTAAGAATAATATAACTTTATTGCAATTACAAATATATGATTTTTATAATTAGTTTAGATAATCTCTTGCTCTAATATACATATTAAAGTTATATACATATACTTTTAAAACATAAACATTTTACAGGAGTCGCGCACCCGGCACAACCCCATACGTATATGACGTTACGCGGGGCCAGGCACTGCACACCCGTCGCATACCAAACGCGCACCCGGCGCGACTTCCAGAAAATATATTTAACAATAATATAATTTTATTGCAATTACAAATATATGATTTTTATAATTAG
This sequence comes from Calotriton arnoldi, assembly GCA_963921515.1. Lineage (NCBI taxonomy): Eukaryota > Metazoa > Chordata > Amphibia > Caudata > Salamandridae > Calotriton > Calotriton arnoldi. Next base: position 87,079 of record CAWUFW010022718.1, on the reverse strand, counting down.
TTTAGATAATCTTTTGCTCTAATATACATATTAAAGTTATATACATATACTTTTAAAACAGAAAATTTGTACGGAAGTCGCGCACCTGGCGCAAACCCCAGAAATACGTACGTGACGTTACGCGCGGCTGGGCACCGCGCACCCGTCGCATACCAAACACGCATCTTACATGACTTAAGCAATTTGGCAGCTTGAATCCGCGCACCCACCGAGATAGGTACACGTACGGTACACAACTCCACTTTTTTGCACAAAAAAAAAAAGTATATTTACATTTTAGAAAAGAGAAAACATTTTATTATTGTTATAACAAATAAAAGCCTAAGAAAAAACATCTTTGGGATATTAGAGTTACAAAATATCACTTAAAAAAGCTTTGAAATTCACTGAAAAAAACATAGGTTTCAGGGACGTTATAGTTAGAAATTAGCATTTAAAAAACCTTAGAAATTCACTGAAAAAACCATAGGTTTCAGGGACGTTATAGTTAGAAATTAGCATTTAAAAAACCATTGAAATTCACTGAAAAAACCATAGATTTCATGGACGTTATAGCTAGAAATTAGCATTTAAAAAACCTTAGAAATTCACTGAAAAAACCACAGGTTTCAGGGACGTTATAGTTAGTTGGACATTTCACTCGTACAAAACCAGAGAAATTCAGCCGTTATAGTTAGTTGACTAACTATAACTCGCGCCCCCGCAATGCACTGCTGATGACGTCACATATTACGTCACTCATGACATGGTCAGTGACATCACTGATGACATCGCTGATGACATCTCAAATGACATAAGTAAGGATATATATATATATATATATATATATATATATATATATATATATATATATTACCTACTGGCAGTCGCCAGTAGGTAGTTATAGTTAGGACATAGTTTCCATAGAAAAAGTGTTTTTTGTTTTCCCAATAACTTTGGCGCCAGGAGACGAATCTTCGCGAAATTTTCAAAATGAGTGGCCCGCTCCGGTCAGCTCCTGTCTTAAAAGGTTTGGGGTGATTCGTCAAGCGGGGGCTGCGAAAAAAGGGGGGTCCCAAAATGCGTTTTCCCCATGTAATTTTCCATAGGAAACTTTAGACAAAGCTACAGCCCGAACTGCTGAACGGAATTACACCAAATTTGGCAAAAAGGTAGCCCTTGGTTCAGAAAGAGCCCTTTTTTTAAATGGTGTAAATCCGTTCAGTAGTTCCTGAGAAATTAAAAAAATAAAAAGTTTTTATATCTGGGCAGAGCCTAAACCCCGAGCACGAGCTTGCCTCTGATTGGCTGCCAACACTTCAAACCAGGAAGTGTTGGCAGCCATCTCGTGCCTCGGATGGAGGGAGAAATAAAAAGGTAGAAAAAAGATTAAAAAAACAAGAAAAGGGGGCAGAGTAAAAACACCCTGACCCCCCACAGGGACCCCCAGGCCCAAAAAAAGCATTTTTTTTTTTTCCAGGCGAATTCGTCCGACAATTATAAAAAAACAAAGCGCGGTCTCACCAGAGATTTGGGATTTGTTTTGGGTTTTTGTTTTCAAGCTACATCTATGTTCTTCACTCTTATAATCACATCATATATTATGAAGGGGATAGCAAAAAAAATATGAATGCCTGCTAAGCTGCGTTCCTTCGGTATGGAGCAGAATTGTGAGAGGCGGCCCACTTCGAGTATTACGGTACTGCCAAAGGGAAACAGAAAGTGTGCTTTCAACGGCAGAGGAGCTAGAGGGACCTCGGGTGCTGGAGGAAATCTCTGGATGTTTCAGGAAAGCCTCTCGGATGTTGCATTGAAGGCTAGCGGGGCAGCCGGACTGGGAGCAACATGTACCCTATGTTTCCTTTACGAGTTCCAGACCTGGCTGCACGAATATGAATCTGCCGGTGGGAAGTTGTGGGGAGCTGTTTTTGCATCTCTTGAGGGATTGTTCCGCTTTGGGATGTGTCGGTGAGGGTATGAAATCTTCAGGATGGGAGCGAACAATGGCAAGCAGTACGGGAGTGAGGGTAAGTGAGGGTGCCGCTGCCTGCTTGAGGGGGCAGAAGTGGGCTGCATTAGTTACTCCGCCCTTTGCGAGTATGTAGCCATATGTGTTTGTGAGGGTGCAAGAGTACTACATAGTGTGTTCATTAAAGAAGAGCTGAATTAGTTGTGCACATCAACATCACAGCTGTTTTAATTATGTGAATATCTTACGTATTGTTCTGTAGTTCGGCATGGCATCTGTTGGCGTGGTACCATCGCTGCTGTTAAAAAAAATCACAGTATTGCATTACCCGTCGGATAAGTTGTGTTAACATATTTGAACATATTTCACTGACATAACGGTATGTTGGTGTGCGCCGTGGAGCCCTGCTCTGCCCTCGGCCGCTTTTGCGATTGAATACGGTAACTTTTGCAGATGTCTGCATCGAGTACTGCTGGTTTCCTTTCAGTGTGTTTTTGTGCAGCGTTGGCTTGTAGGTAGGGGCAGCCCAGGGGTCAGAGCGGGGCTTTGACGCTGTCAGAGGCACCCCACTCACTGTCACGCACTTGAACTTGTCTCACCTGCCTCGCCACAGTGTCACCTGCATTTTCTGGGCATGGTTGGGCGGTGAGGGGGCATTGTCTTGCAATTGGTATCATTGACGGCTAATTGACATATTTTACGTTTGTTTCCATGCAACTTGTTTTGAAGATAATTGACATATTTTGCGTTTGTTTCCATGCAACTTGTTTTGAAGCTTATTCCTCAATTTTGTTTATTTGTTTGCTGTTTTTGTAAGGCACTGTAACCCCAATGGCAGCCTCCGAGCGCTTCAGGGACAGGGTCAGTCGTTATTACGTGAGAAGCTAGACATGACATATATATTGGTAATCCTAAATCAGACGACATGATTAACAAATGATAACAGATGATTAAGCCTTGAAAAAGAGGTAAAAGAAAGCAGACTATTACAGCTTGGCGTGGGCCAGTTTAAGTCTTCTAACCTAAGTTTTGATGAGCTACAGTGGGGTGAGGGGCGGGGGTCTTTAAACACGTCGCCCCCCCCTTTTTCCCACCCCAGGGGCCAAAGTTATTCTCGGGAGCTTTGCTGCTGAATGAGGGGGTTGACCAATGCCAAGGCTGCATAGTCTTGATTCCATCACACCAGACACTCCCTGCCCCTTTAACTCACTCGTGCAGTTACTTTTTCATTGTTGCTTTCTCCGTTTGTCACTGTTTTCCCTTCTTTCTCTTTGTTCTTTTTCTCCCATGCTCCAAAGTCTGATAATGAAAAATAAATCCTAGTCACCAAAAAAAGAGTGCCGGTGGACCCCGCCGGCTCAAGTTAACCGGGATGGGTTCTACTTTCTAATTTGTGTGCCATTCTTCGCCCCAATGCATGTTTCATTTCAGGTTGGATTGTGCCCATCAGCGGTTAATTTGATTTACTGGGAATGTATTTTACTTGGAATACGGACTGTGTACCGCCACCCGTAGCTGCCCCTTCCTGTGGCGTTAAACTGAAGCGCTTCTCATACAGTGCTTTAAATGGGAGCCAGAAAAGCACACGTTACTGGCTGGCACAGTATCTGTTTCAACCCAGATGTGCCAGTGTTGCCTTGTTAGACGTGCTGGGAGCCGTTCCAGGAAGTGGCTGCACTCCCTTTCCGAACAACAAATAACTTGGCAGAGTAGACACCCATCTATCACAGATCAGCATTTCTGCTGGAATGTATGAGGTAAAAGTTCCCTGTTGCTACAGTGCCCTGAGAGCCAGTGCGGGACCCGTGTAGCAGTGGCCTAGTAAGGGTGATTTGGGCCCTAATGCAAGCATTGAAAATGGGTCCCTCAGCCCCTCAATTTGGAAGAGTTACACAATATTAAACGAGTGTTCAAATGGCCCCTTACTGCCCTGTGCCCCATTGCCACTGCACCTGCTGCACGATTGATAGGTACGTCCCTGCTGTGGACAAAAGACCTCTGGGCCCACCCATCAAGCAGGTCAATAAATCCCACTACCCAGGGCTTTAAGTGGGCCGCTCAGCACCGGCAGTTCTAAAAAGCAGGTCCCTATCTGCTCTCCATTTTTGCACTCACCTCAGGATGGAAAAAAACTTAACTGCAACAGTACCATCACCCTTCACTGACTTTGATGTAACTTCAAAGAGACTGGTTATAGTTCTTTCACAGTTTCTTCATTTCAGAACTGAAGCATTTTCAACATTCTATACAACGAAGCCATAGTTGTTGCTTATTTATCTTATGCAATTAACAACTCTTGGCAAAGCCAATAGCCCTGGCTTGTTGTAGGTGTTACTTTTTGTATTACATATCTGTATGTAATGACAGAAGCAGCAAATGCACAGATTTTTAGCTTACTTTTTAAGCCACGCCCTAATTACATCAGCCACGCCCCTTCGAGAGACCCCCAGTTTTTTCCACCCACTTAAAGCCCTGCAGCTACCTGAGAAGGTTAGACTTGGTCCTTTCAGTAATTTGATGGACCGCGTACATAGGCGGGGCCTTGACTGTGCCAATCTCACTCCCTCGCCTCTCTCAGTGGTTCTGAAGGCTTCCCGCTTGACTCTGTGCTGTCAGGACCTCAGGCTTCCAGTGTGGGAAGTTCATGTACCTTCCTCGTGTTAGAGCACAGAGCACCCTTGCTATGGCATTGTTGATGAACATACCTAATTAAACTGCCCAGGACGGGAAATATATTACCTTCGCAATGTTGAGAGATTCGGTAATACCATGCTGCTGCCTGCATGGCAAATCCCTCAGAGAATGAGCTACATCTTCATTGCTCCATGTCCTCAGCAGGTTTGTCTGTGTCTCTACAACCTGTTTAAGCATTTTCCCTCTTCTCTGGGCGTGCAGTTAACGCCCTTGCCATGGGGCATTAACCACTGTTAATACATGCTAATTATTACTCGCCCCCCAGTCACTCCCAACACTCACAAAACAATACAAAACTCTGTCTCTGATTGTTCCATGATCTTGCCACTGAACCCAGAATGTAAGCAAACACCCCTAGCTGGTTGCAGCATTGTATGTGTCCATGACAATATCGGCTTTCCATGTAAGGGGGCAATAACAAGATCACATTAGATATAGGATGAAGGGTGCATTCACACTCCAAGGCGATAAAAGGTTTTTATTGTCACTCAACCCTATGGTGCTCCTGCTATCGACCTGAGAAGGATGAAAGTCTGTAGTAGCCCATTGGGATTCAAACCTGCAACCATGAGATCAAACATACATTCTTAGAGAGGGCCCTTTAGGTCACTGTACCCCCAGACTTAGCAGCATGTTTTTCCAGCCACCCCATTGGTCCCTCAGGGATGTTTTCAAGACATAAAAGTTGATAGGATGGGTGTGGTTGACTTCTGGAGAGAGCGTGTTCTCATCTATTGTTTGAAATATCGTTTCATTATGGGCTGAGTTTACTGTAAGGGAGCCTGCTAAACGTCAGTAATCACAAAAAACGTGGGCATGGGCCCTCCGAGCCCGACGAGGCATGGTTCACGTTTGAGGTGCGGAGTGGAATTACCCCTCTGTTGAGAGCTCTGCCTTGAAAGAAACCTGCCCTGTGCTCTGTCCCTGCCTCTGCAATTTCTTTTTGTTCTTCGGAATTCTCCTGATGTTCAGTCAAGGGTTCTTTTCTGAAGAGAGGATTTTTTCTGCCGCTTGAGTGGGAGAAAAAGTGTGAGAGAAACCACAGAGACGAGGCAAGGGGTAATGTTCTCCAGCTGCAGCCTCCTAGTGCTACCTCCGCAGTTTCATTCCTGTCGAGGCGGGGCTTTCTGGGGATGGGGTTTAGACACAATTGTGGCGTATTTATGTGAGACACCGAAAGCACTGGAGGTTCACCTGACTGCGAAGAGCTAACACAAGGCACCACTCAGCCTGGAGTTCTTTTTAAAAGCAAAGTAGTCCTGTTACTTCGACCCTTTAATATACCATATGCAGGTTCGTCGGACTGGCATGTAGGGGAATCTGGCAGTGCCAGTAGGGTTGTTGTGAGAAGTTGGCCTGGTATATGCTGTTCACTAGTTAAAGTGGACACCTTGCATCAGTACAATTCGACTCTTATGGTAGGTAGGTTTAAGACAACCTTTATAGAAAGCTATCCTAGTGGTAGCTGTGGAGAGCAGCCTTCAGGCTAAGTCTTGGAGGAATGTAAAGCAGCTTGTTTTACCACACAATCTCTTGAATCACCAAATGAAAAGACACTACACAGGTATATATATCAAATATATATGTATTTATTACTAAACAACTCTCTACTAATCTCTTGTGAGATTAGAAGACACAAACATATGCATAAATCAACGTTTCACAATAAATTAAGCACAAAAAAGAGACTTAAGAACAACGACTTGCAAGGAGACAAGGCCCAGGGCCTTCAGAAGTGCTGGGGCCTCACGAAACCACCCAAGGCAGGTAACTAAAGGACCCACGGGGGACGCGTGCAGTGCGTGAACACAGGCGCGGATCGCCGTAGACTTCAATGGGGCAAGTCGCGGTTGGAAATTAAGAGTTTAAGGGCACTTCGGGAGTAGCTACAAGCAAGTCACTTACAGGGTAAGTAGTTCTAGGGCCAACACCCACAGGAGCACCGTAGTGCTGGAGTTACCTCACCCAGGGAAGCCGGGTGCATAGGTGTCCTTTGGTGTCGGGTCGCGGTGTCGTTTTCAATGGGAGCCAATGAAGACTTGCTGCTTGTGAAGCCAGAAGAAGTGTCCGGTGGAATCCAAGCCTGGATTCGGAAAAAGGAAGACCTGAAAGCAGAGGGGCCAGTGTTCAAAGTCACTGGACAGTGACCCGGGGCAAGGAAGATGAATGCCCACCGTCGTCGACAGATTCAGGTCGTTCACAGGTGTCTTGACTCTTTGGCCACGAGGTCCAGGAGGAGTCGAGGACACCAGGAGCTGGATTCAGTGTGTCCCATAAAGTCTGCAGCTGACTGCGGTGTCGGCGAACCAATTGGAGCCAACAAGCCTTGGTAGCAGCAAGTCTCATGGAAAGTGTAAAAAGTCAATGGTGCAGACCAGCAAGGTCTGGGGAACTCACCCAGCAAGGGTAAGTCAGGGCAGGCCTGGAGCAACTAGGAGAGCCCTTTGGTTCTGTAGAAAAGTCTTTAGGGGACCCACAAGCCAGCTGGCAAGGGATTGCGAAGATGCCTTGGGAGGATTCCTTGAACAGGGGCCCACAGTCACTCGGGATGGGGTAGGCCTCTGATCTTCGGAGGGATTCCTGCTAGAGGCTGGGACCACACGTGGTCCAAAGCACAGATTCGTAGAACGTCGTGAAGGGGTTGCACTTGACAATAGTGCATGGTACCCAGGGACTGCAGTTCCTCGTCACTCGTGGGGTCCACTTGCCTCAGCTTCGCTGGGGGCTCACGATGGCCTTGAAGAAATCAGGAAATCCTTGTCTTGGGCTGCAGGGACCTCGGGCTCCGGTGGGAGCGGCGTAGTTTGCGACCGTTGTTTCAGTTTTTGGTGCCTGCCAAGCAGGGGAGTCACTCCTTGACTCCAAGGGAGATTCTTCAGTCTTCCAGAGGTAGTGGAACATCGAAGGTCCAGGATTCTTCTTCGGGGCATCATCCAGGGGTATCTAGTTTGCAATGGCAAGGGTTCCCTACCTTATACTAAAAAGGAAGGGAGGGACTAGCTCTAAGACCCCACCTATGGGAGGGTCAGGGGAGTGGGTGGCTACACCCACTTCCCTTTGTCCAGTTTCATGCCAGAGCAGGGGCAGGTAGCCCCTGAGCCGGTTTGAACTGGTGCATGCACAGAGGAGCCTTCTGCTCCCCCAGTGCAGGACTTCAAAGCACTCTAGGAGTGCACCCACCCAGCCCCAATACACTAAACCCTGTCTGGGAGGTGGTCACACCTCCCTGGGACAGGATACATATTGTTGGGCTTCCTCCACTGTGAGTTTCGGTCATCAGCAGGAGGGCAGCCCAGTGTCTGTGACTGGTGGTATCCATTTTGTGATGCCAGGGCTCTTCAGGATTCTACCGCGTTTCCACAGAAGGTACATGTCTATCACTCTAGAAGGGTGGAATGCTACCCCCGCTGCCAGAACTGGTGGGGGGTAGTATTCCAAGATGTTTGACACCAAACACGACATGTTTCCGTGCAGCCATCCCAAAGTTAGCATTTAACGCGGGGTTATAATGCGCTTAAGAGTATATGGTCAGGCTGCACTACAAACAGCATCAGAGAAGGGTCTCCGAATGCTGCAGAGGGGCTCTGCTCATGCAGGGCACCCTCTCACATAGGAACCAAGCACTCTGCCTTCAGGATTGATAAGGCCTGCCATAGGAGTGACTTATAGGTTTATATGTGTGTATCTATGTAGTGATATAGGTAGCCTATATCACAGTAAGGGGTGCATGCACCACCTTAACCAGGCTGCAGAGCAGACCTGTGGTGTCAGATTTAGTCTGCTTCCCAAGGGTGGCATAATACATGCTTCAGCCCCTGGTAGGCCTGTGAAGTACCTAGGCCCTTGGCACCTAAGGTAACATATACTAGGGACTAATAAGGTACCACAGTATCCAATCACTAGTGCACCTAGAGTGCACTCCAAGTCGTTTAGAGAGAACAGAGAGGCTGGGGCCCTGATTGGCAGGGCCCCAGCCTGACTATAGCCAGAAACCAGTGTAAACATCAGAAAAAAAGTGGGGGCAACATAAGAGGCAGATCCTACTCTCCTACAGTTGTTCTGACAGGTCAGTGTGTGGGCTGTTTTTGGCTGTTTGTGGGCCTGATTTATCTCTCTTGGGCCGGTTTTTACTGTTGATTTCCCTGATATTACCAAGCGGGCACAAATCCATGAAGGACCCCCTCATACCTTGCACAAAACGTATATACGTCTTAGCGTTTCCACCCCTAGCCCCTTTGTTATCTAACATGTCTATGCACATACTTTTGTGTCAAAATACAGTTGCATCATCAACAAAACAGAACACACACCTTTTTTTGTGGGAAAACGGTCGCAAGTTTAGTCATAATCTGTAATGCAGTACACAGGTAGGGTTGACTTACGGGTGATCATACGAGTGCAGCGCTGTTTAGGTCTAACCGCTGACACCCATCCTGAAACAATTTCCAGCCACAGGGCATTATGTTGCCATCTCATTATTAATCCGGTGCTGTATATTTCATATTGGGGCTGCGGCCAAATGATTTTGTGTGGTTGCTTCACCCGTGCCACCACGGAGCGAGGTAAGGCCAACCCCCAGCTGTCAGGATACCAACTGTCCCTTATGTAATGAAGGCGTCGCCGTCACATTCTTCTCATAGCCCCCTATGGCCTGAGGATCTCATATTTAGCAGCCCCATCTCCCTCTGATGGGATATCAATCGCTTTTTGCATTAAGATCACCCTGTAACTCTTCTTGCGATCGTGTACAGCGATTTGCTGTTCTTCTTAGCTCTCCTGTTCCTGTGGGAGGGTGGGTGGCAAATTCCTCTGCTGCTGGCCACCGAAAGAGGAATATCTAGGTGTAGTGCCCACCTAAATACCCCGCTGACCTCCCAGAAGTGACATCATACCTGGGGAGGCGAGATCTCGCACTCACCGTGGCCAACTTCTAGGCCAGGTGGGCACAGAAAAAATACTACCCCCATGGGCAGTGAGGAAACACTAAGGGGCTGTCCCCTCTAGTGTCCCCCTGCGGGGGACGTGGCCCTCCACCTTACAAGTTCAAAACTGCCTGATTAGCAAACGTGGGCCATTTCTTTAGCTATCTGATCCGCTAACGGGACATACTTTTATTTTGTTTCCTGGGCCTATTCCAACATTGAATAAGTCACTCTCTGAGGGGGTGCATATAACCAGCACTATTTACTGCCCAGGAATGAGGGCTGTTTCTGGCAAGTAGGCAGAAAGATGGAGGAAAGCAACTGCAGCTGGTTGTATGCTTTTTGTGGTGGATAGTGATTGGTGGGTTGATCTCAGTAGTAAGGGTGGGGCCTGGACGCTATTGTGTGAAACGCCATATGGTCGCAGTGGAAGTTTGATATGGATTTTAGCACGGAAGATACAGCAAGAAAAAGCTTGTGATCATACTCTTCTTGATCATCTTTTCCCGGTTTCTGAAGAGCTGGTTGTTGATTCATTTACCATTGTTTTTCTACTGTCAACCCTGCACTTTTCTTGCCTTTTTCTGCACCTCTCTTCCCTCTTTCTGCACCTCATTTGCTTCTTTCTGCACCCCTGTTGTCTCTTTCTGCACACGTCTTCCCTCTTTCTGTACCTTTCCTGCCTGTTTTTGCATCTCACTTGCCTCTTTGTGCACTTTTCTTGCTTCTTTCTACACCTCTGTTGCTTCTTTCAGCAATTCTCTTGCCTCTTTGTGCACTTCTCTTGCCTGTTTCAGCACCTCTCTTGCCTCTTTTTGCACCTCTGTTGGCTCTTTCTGCACCTCACTTGCTCCTTTCTACACTTCTCTTGCCTCTTTCTGCACCCCTGTTGCTTCATTCTGCACTTTCCATGCTTCTTTCTGCACCTGTCTTGCTTCTTTCTGCACTCCTGTTGTCTCTTTATGTACCTCTTTTGCCTCTTTCTTCACTTTTCTTGCCTTTATTCTGTACCTCTCTTCCCTCTTTCTGCACGTCTGTTGCCTCTTTCTGCACCTCATTTGCTTCTTTCTGCACCCCTGTTGTCTTTCTGCACTCGTCTTCCCTCTTTCTGTACCTTTCCTGCCTGTTTTTGCATCTCACTTGCCTCTTTCTGCACTTTTCTTGCTTCTTTCTACACATCTGTTGCTTCTTTCAGCAATTCTCTTGCCTCTTTATGCACTTCTCTTGCCTGTTTCTGCACCTCTCTTGCCTCTTTATGCACCTCTGTTGGCTCTTTCTGCACCTCACTTGCTCCTTTCTACCCTTCTCTTGCCTCTTTCTGCACCCCTGTTGCTTCATTCTGCACTTTCCATGCTTCTTTCTGCACCTGTCTTGCTTCTTTCTGCACCCCTGTTGTCTCTTTATGTAGGAAGGTGGAATCTGACTACATGGTTGCCCCCACTTTTTTTCCTGGTGTTTTGTTGGTTTTTGACTTAGTTTGGCTGGGAACCACTGAGCAGTACAGGTTGAAGTTCAGAGACACCCAGAAGGCACAGACTCAGGACTGGACTGAGTTTGTAGATTGTGCAACCAAGGTTCTGGAGGGTTGGCTGATTGGCAGTAGGGTTACTGATCTCAAAGGATTGTACAATTTGATCATGAGGGAGCAGATCCTTAATAATTGTCAAAACCAGCTTTTACACCAGTACCTGGTGGACTCTGATCTGACCTCTCCCCAAGAATTGGGAAAGAAGGCAGACAAGTGGGTCTGAACCAGGGTAAGGCCTAAGAATCAGGGTGGTGACCAGAAGAAAGATTCTACCAAGTCCCAAGAGAAAGGTGGGGATACATCTAAGGATAAGTCCATTACAGGGCCCCAAAAGTCCTCTTCTGGGGGTGGGTCCCAAACTCCTTCCTCTCCTGAAAAGAAACCATATTGCCATGTCTGTAAAAAGCCTGGGCACTGGAAAACTGATCCCAGTTGCCCCAGGGTTGGCAATAGAGAAACTGTTCCTCCAGCTATTACTACCACCCCTCCTGGTACTACCAGTAGTAATCCTCCAGTGGGGAGTAGTGCACCCAAAAGTTAGGTGCTTTTGCAAGGGGAACAGAGGTGGGCCCTAGTTTAGACAGGTCCCCCTCAACAGACTCCTCAGACTCTGATGGTGGTATAGGATTTGCCACCTTTATCATGGGTCCCATTGCATTGGGCAGGTACAGACTGGAGCCAATGATTAATGGTCAGAAAGTTGTGGCATTCAGGGACACAGGGGCTAGTGTCACCATGGTGGCAGGGAAACTAGTCCCCCTCACCAGCTTTTACCTGAGTTTAAATACCAGGTGACCAACATTGATGGTGTCAGGACAGATCACCCCATGGCCATAGTCAATCTCAGCTGGGAGGGGTCACCGGCCCAAAAAGAGTAGCAGTGTCCCCCAACTTGCCTGTAGATTGCCTGATGGGCAATGATCTGGAAATTTCAGCCTGGGCTGAAGTTGAACACCAAACCCATCTGAAGATGCTAGGCGTCCCTGAAAAAGCTAGTGGGGCTGTGATGGCCACAGCCCCAGCCCAGGGAAATGCTGGAGAGATGGAGCCTGGAAGAATGGCCCACTCTCCCCCAAAAGAGAGCACAGGGGTTGAAGAAAAGTCTCCTTCCCCCAGACAGCAGGTAAGGGTCAGCCTCCTCAGGGAACTGATCCTACCCCTAGTGAAGGAACTGCCCCAGAGGTAGTCAGGCCTGGCCTGGCCCCACCCCTGATGGCAGAGGACCCTTCCAAGGTGGTACCCAGTCTGGAGCAGGTAACCTGCCCCTCTCTACCCTGCCTCAGTCAGCCCAGGGCTGCAGAGGTCAGGGAGGTCAGTGGACCCCACAGGGCCCCCTGTCCAGAGGAACCCCCCATCAGCAGATTAGGGGCACCCAGTCTAGTAGCCCTAGCCAGGTGAAAATTCCTCCACACACTGAGGGATCCCCCATACCTTTGTGTAGGGACCTTCCCCAGAAGGACTCTGTTAGGCAAGGACAAACCTGGAACCACAAGGTTCCAAACCTGCCATGTCCCTCCAGTGTTCCACCCAAAGGGACCCAACCCCCAGCTGTAGGCAGCCAAAGGTTGACCCTTAGAGCAAAGTGCAGCTCAGTCATGGAAAGACAGGCATACATGGTGACCAGTGATCTGAGGAAACTGAGACCAACTTCCCTAGGGTCTCACTTCCCTGCTCAGACACCTCATCAGCCTTGTCCTTTACCAAAACATCCCACAGGTAGTAATTCCCCATGGCGGAGACCCTCTCATACCCTTAGGGTGAGGGATAACTTAGTGGACCATAAGACAGGGGGTAACCATGCTAGTGCAGGTACTTCCTTATATGGCCACTCAGTAAATACAGGCTCACCTGGACAAGGTTAGCCTCATCTCCTTTCGTTTGGGGGGTTATGTAGGAAGGTGGAATCTGACTACATGGTTGCCCCCACTTTTTTCCTGGTGTTTTGTGGGTTTTTGACTTAGTTTGGCTGGGAACCTGCTATTCAGGTCCCCAGCCTATCTGCTTTCTCTTTAAACGATTTGGAGTGCACTCTAGGTGCACTAGTGATTGGATACTGTGGTACCTTATGAGTCCCTAGTATATGGTACCTTAGGTACCAAGGGCATAGGTACTTCACAGGCCTACCAGGGGCTGCAGCATGTATTATGCCACCCCTGGGAAGCAGGCTAAATCTGACACCAAAGGCCTGCTACTGCAGCCTGGGTGAGGTGGTGCTAGCACTCCTCACTGAGATATAGGTTCCCTATATCTCTCCTACACACACATATAACCCTATCAGTCACCCCTAAGGCAGGCCCTATCAATCCTGAGGGCAGGGTGCTTGGCTTCTATTTGAGGGGGTGCCTCTGCCTGAGCAGGGCCCCTCTGCAGCTCTCAGAGTCCATTCTCTGGTGTTGTTTGTGGATGCGGTTAAACCATATACTTTTAAGTGAATTATATCCTCGCGGTAAAATGCTAACTTTGGAATGGCTGCATCGAAACATGTTGTGTTTGGTGTCAAACATCTTGGAATACTACCCCCCGCCAGTCCTGGCGGCTGGGGTAGCATTCCACCCTTCTAGAGGGATAGACATGTACCTACTGTGGAAACGAGGTAGAATCCTGCAGAGCCCTGGCATCACAAAATGGATGCCACCAGTCACAGACACTGGGCTGCCCTCCTGCTGATGACCAACACTCGCAGTGGAGGAAGCCCAACAATAGATATCAATCAATCAATCAATCACGGCATTTATAGAGCGCGCTACTCACCCGGGAGGGTCTCAAGGCGCTGGGGGAGGGGGTAAGTTACTGCTCGAACATCCTGTCCCAAGGGGGTGTGACCACCTTCCAGACAGGGTTTAGTGTATTTGGGCTGGGTGGGTGCACTCTTAGAGTGCTTTGAAGTCCTGCACTGGGGGAGCAGAAGGCTCCTCTGTGCATATGCCAGTTCAAACCGGCTCAGGGGCTACCTGTCCTTGCTCTGGCGTGAAACTGGACAAAGGGAAGCGGTGTAGCCACCCACTCCCCTGACCCTCCCATAGGTAGGGTCATAGAGCTAGTCCCTCCCTTTCTTTTAGTATAAGAAGGGGAACCTGTGCATTGCACCCTATATTTCCCTGGACGATGCTCTACAAGAAGAATCCCGGACCTTCGACGTTCCACTACCTTTGGAAGACTGAAGAATCTCCCTTGGAGTCAAGGAGTGACTCCCCTGCTTGGCAGGCACTAAAAACTACAAACGATGGTCGCAAACTACGCCACTCCCGCCGGAGTCCGAAGTCCCTGCAGCCTAAGAAGTGGATTTCCTGACTTCTCCAAGGCCACCGTGAGTACCCAGCAAAGCTGAGGCCAGTGGACCCCAAGAGTAACGAGGAACCGCGACCCCTGGGTACCGTGCACTATTGTCGAGTTCAACCCCTCACAACGTTCCACAAACTTGTGCTTTGGACCATGTATGGTCCCAGCCTCCAGCAGGAATCCCTCCTAAGATCAGAGGCCTACCATGTCCCGAGTGACCGTGGGCTCCTGTGAGAGAATCCTCCTGAGGCATCTTCGCGATCCCTTGCCAGCCGGCTTGTGGGTCCCCAGAAGACTTTCTAAAGAAACCAAAGAGCTCCTCTGGTTGCTCCAGGCCTGCCCTGACTTACCTTCGCTGGTTGAGTTCCACAGACCTTGCTGATCTGCGCCATTGTCTCTTCACACTTTCCCCAAGACATGCTGTTACCAAGGCTTGTTGGCTCCGATCGAGTTGCCGTCATGACAGTAAGCTGCAGACATCGTAGTCCACGCCGAATCCAGCTCCTGGTCATCGTCGACGCCTCCTGGACCTCGTGGCCGAAGAGTCAAGGCAACTGCGGACGACCTGAATCTTGCGATGACGGTGGGCATCCATCTTCCTTGCCCCGAGTCACTGCCAAGTGACTTTGAACACTGTCCCCTCTGCTTTCAGGTCTTCCATCTTCTGAATCCAGGCTTGGATTCCTCCGGACACTTCTCCTGTCGCCGCAAGCAGCAAGTCTTCACTGGCTCCCATTGAAACTACGCCGTGACCCGACACCAAAGAACACCTATGCACCCGGCTCCCCTGGGTGAGGGAACTTCAGCACTACGGTGCTCCTGTGGGTATGGGCCCTAGAACTACTTACCCTGTAAGTGACTTGCTTGTAGCTTCCCTCGAAGTGCCCTAAAACTCTAACTTTCCAAGTGCGACTATCGCACTGACTCGTACCTGGTTCGCGTCTGTGTTAGACACACCGCGTCCAACTCCCTTGCAATACCATCTGTAACCGCGTCCTTCGACTCGTACAAGGACCGATCAGTGTGTTCGCCTCGAACACGCAAGGGATCTTTAACATTGATATTTCAATCGCGTCTGAGTGCATAGACTCGTACAGGATTCGCATCGGTGACAGGTCACCGCGTCCGTCCCCTGTGGGTCTCCTACAACTACCTGGGGTGGTTCTTGGGGGTCCCTCGATTCTAGATGCCCTAGACCTAGGTCTAGCAAACTAAGATTGTAACATTCAATTGTGCTAAACTTATCCTGATAATATTTGACTTGTACATATGTTCCTATCCTCTAATCTCATAAAGAGATTAGTAGAGAGTGTTTATTAATAAATACATATATATTTGATATATATACCGGTGTGGTGTCTTTTCATTTGGTGATTCAAGACATTGTGTGGTAAAACAAGCTGCTTTACATTCCTTCAAGACTTAGCCTGAAGGCTGCTCTTCACAGCTACCACTAGGATAGCTTTCTATAAAGGTTGTCTTAAACCTATCTACCATAAGAGTCGAATTGTTCTGGTGCAAGGTGTCCACTTTAATTAGTGAACAGCATATACCAGGCCAACTTCTCACATTGGTGGGCAGCGTGTGGGATTCCAGCTTGCTATTGTTTTACCAGAAAATCTCTATTTGAATTACTAACTGAAAACCACTATAGGTACTTAAGGTACATATAAAGTCAAGCTTAGTATCAATAAGTTCTACTGAACTTAGAGCTGTGTGCCAAGGGATAGCACACCCTTTCTACAGCTCAAGCTAGTATCAGTAGGCCACAAACTAGTGTAGGTAGTACAACACTGCACAACACTAGAATGTCCTTAAAGGGTGGAACCAGTGGATCCACTCAGCCTCAGTATAAGGACATGGCTTTCTCTGACTTGAGAGCCATGTGTGTTGAAAGACACCTGAGGCTAGGACAGAGTCCCTCAACCCTACACCTGATAGATCTGCTGACAGCAGATGATCTTAGATTGGCTCTAGGAGCTAATGGGTCTGAATCAGTGGGTGAGTCAATTACAGTATCTGGGTCAGATGATGAACATCAGAATGACCAGGACTCTGTGATTGAAGGGCCAGGCCTCAAGGGGCCTGAAAAGGACAGAGGAATTATGTAGGAAGGTGGAATCTGACTATATGGTTGCCCCCACTTTTTTTATGGTGTTTTGCTGGTTTATGACTTAGTTGGACTGGGATCCTGCTATTCAGGGCCCCAGTCTATCTGCTTTCTCTGTAAAAGGTTTCCAGGTGCCTTGGGCACATCTCTGATTGGAATCTGGAGTGCCCTTATAAGTCCCTAGTATATGGTATACTATGTACCAAGGGCACAGGTACCTCAGAGGCCTACCAGGGGCTGCAGCATGTATTATGCCACCCCTGGAAGGCCATCCAAACTGACACCACAGGTCTGCTACTGCAGCCTGGGTAAGGTGGTGCATGCACCCCTTACTGTGATATAGGTTACCTATATCACTAAATACATACACACATATAAACCTATAAGTCACTCCTATGGCAGGCCTTATCAATCCTGAAGGCAGAGTGCGTGGTTCCTATGTGAGAGGGTGCCCCTGCATGAGCAGGGCCCCTCTGCAGCGTTCGGAGACCCTTCTCTGATGCTGTTTGTAGTGCAGCCTGACCATATACTCTTAAGCGCATTATAACCTCGCGTTAAATGCTAACTTTGGAATGGCTGCACCGAAACATGTCATGTTTGGTGTCAAACATCTTGGAATACTACCCCCCCTGCCAATTCTGGCGGCGGGGGTAGCATTCCACCCTTCTAGAGGGAGAGACATGTTAACCCTGGCTTGGCCGGTAACTTCTTTCTAGAGCCCTGGCATCACAAAATGGATGCTGCTGCCACAGACACAAGTCTGGCCTCCTGCTGCTGGACGAAACTCCGGCAGGGGAGGCCTGGACAATAGGTTTCCTGTCCCAGGGAGGTGTGACCACCTCCCAGACAGGATAGTGTGTATTGGGGCTGGGCGGGAGCACTTTCGGGTGCTTTGAAGTCCTGCACTGGGGGCACACTTGGTGTCCCTGTGCATACCCCAGTTCAAACCGGATCAGGGGCTTGCAGCCCCTGCTTTGGCACAAACTGGACAAAGGGAAAGGGGTGTAGCCACCCCTCTGCCCTGACCCACCCATAGGTGGGGCCACAGAGTAAGTCCAACCCCTAAACTTAGTATAAGTATAGGAACCCAGTCCCTAGGACTTTAGATTATCCCTGGACGAAACTCTGACACTGAATCCTGGACCTTCGACGCTCTGCTCAAGACTAGAGGACAGAAGAATCTCCCTTGGGGTCAAGGAGTGACTCCCCTGCTTGGCAGGCACCAAAGAAGCAATTGTCCGGTCTGCATCGCCTAAGC
The DNA here is from genome assembly GCA_963921515.1 of Calotriton arnoldi. NCBI lineage: Eukaryota > Metazoa > Chordata > Amphibia > Caudata > Salamandridae > Calotriton > Calotriton arnoldi. The sequence goes on along the minus strand of CAWUFW010022718.1, from coordinate 69,340 downwards.
TCCCGTCAGACGCCGAAGTCTTTGCATCACCAGAGGTAGATTTCCAGACTTCCCCGAGGCTGCCCTGAGTCCCCAGGAAAGCTGAGGCCCATAGCTGTCGTGGGTAATGTGGAACCGTGACCCCTGGACACCGCACGCATTTGCTAGTGCATCCTCTTCTGAGTCTCTCACGAAGTCGTGCTTTGGGCTCCGAGTAGCCCTAGCCTCCAGCACCAACGGCACTGAAGATCACTGGCCTCCACTCCACGAGTGTCCTGTGAGCCAGCTCCACGTGCACCGTCTTGAGGCTCCTTCGCAGTCGCTAGCCCATTGGCTAGTAGCCCTTCACGAAGTCCAATCCTTTTCTTCTTGGGCTCCCTGGTTGCTCCAGGCTTGCCCTCACTTATCCTTGCTGGGTGAGTTCCTCAGACCTTGCTGGTATGCATCATCGTCATTCTTCATCTACACCGAGACTTGCTGTTGCCAAGGCTTGTTGGGACGCCTCCTGGACCTCGTGGCTGAAGAGTCAAGACGACTGTCAACCTACCTGAAGCACTCGACATCGGTGGGCATCTGCTCATCGCCTTCCTGGTCACTGGCTAGTGACCCAGACTCTGTCCCCTCTGCTTTCAGGTTCTTCAGATCTCCGATCCACCTTTGGATCCACCCGGACACTTTCCACTTGGTCGCCAGCAGCACTTTGCAGCAGATCGCCATTCAAATCGACGACGAAACCCGACCCCGAAAGGCACCTATGCACCCGGCTTCCTGGGTGAGGTAACAAGAGTACTCCGGTGCTCCCGTGGGTAGAGGCTCTAGAACGACCTAGTTCTCAAAGGGTTTGCTCCAAGTCCTCCTTTAAGTGTCCCTTTTCTTTAATTTCCCAATCGCGACTTTCTCCATAGAAGTTAACGGCGTCTCGCGGCTGTGTATTTACACTGCACGCGTCCCCCTTGGGTCCCCTGTGTCACTACCTTGGGTGGTTCCTTGTGGTCCAAGCACTTCTAGAGGCTCTAGGCCTAGTGTCTAGCTCAGTCGTGGTTCTTATACCACTTATTGGTATATGGTTTGGTACGCCCCTAGGGCCCAAACGTTTATTTGTGCTATTACTGTGTTTAAATAACTTATAACTTGTGTACTTCAAACTCTAGCCTCATAAAGAGACTAGAGGGGTGTGTTTAGCAATAAATACATATATTTTGAATATATACCTGGTGTGGTGCTCTTTCATTTGATCACTCCAGAGATTATAGACTGGTAAAACAAGCTGCTTTACATTCCTTCAAGACTTAGCCTGAAGGCTGCTCTCCATAGCTACCACTAGGATAGCTTTCAATAAGGTTGTCTTTAACCTATCTCCAATAAGGGGTTGTTTGGACTGGTGCAAGGTGCCCAATATAATTAGTGGACAGCATATGCCAGGCCAACTTCTCACAAATTCTCCCTAAGAGAACTGACAGAGTGGATGAGAGGCATAGGTCCCCTTCCAGGGAATCTGAGCACTCTTATCACTCTGGCAGAGAATCTGTCCACCAGAGGAACTCATACTTTCCCATAAGAGAGACCTCCTCTGAAAGAATGTGCAAACTGCTGCAGTATGAGGAAGCAAGAGTTGCCCTCAGAACCAAGCAGTTGGCACTGGATAGAGAAGCCCTGGAGATCCAGAGAGCTTCTAGAAGAGAGGGGTTAGAACCCCTTGGTGGCAGCAACAGTGTCCCTAGAGGCAGAGAATATATTCCAGACCATAGGAACCTGAGCAAGGTTGTTCCTCCCTACCAGAGTGGGGATGATATCCACAAGTGGATAACTGCTATGGAGAAGGCATGTAGAGTACAGCAGGTCCCCCAAAGGCAGTGGGCAGCAATCTTGTGGCTCTCCTTTTCAGATAAAGGTAGAGACAAGCTCCTCACTGTTAAATAAGAGGTTGCTGATAACTATGAAGTCCTGAAGAGTGCACTGATAGATGGGTTTGGCTTAACCACTGAGCAGTACAGGTTGAAGTTCAGAGACACCCAGAAGGCACAGACTCAGGACTGGACTGAGTTTGTAGATTGTGCAACCAATGCTCTGGAGGGTTGGCTGATTGGCAGTAGGGTTACTGATCTCAAAGGATTGTACAATTTGATCATGAGGGAGCAGATCCTTAATAATTGTCAAAACCAGCTTTTACACCAGTACCTGGTGGACTCTGATCTGACCTCTCCCCAAGAATTGGGAAAGAAGGCAGACAAATGGGTCAGAACCAGGGTAAGGCCTAAGAATCAGGGTGGTGACCAGAAGAAAGATTCTACCAAGTCCCAAGAGAAAGGTGGGGATAAATCTAAGGATAAGTCCACTACAGGGCCCCAAAAGTCCTCTTCTGGGGGTGGGTCCCAAACTCCTTCCTCTCCTGAAAAGAAACCATATTGCCATGTCTGTAAAAAGCCTGGGCACTGGAAAACTGATCCCAGTTGCCCCAGGGTTGGCAATAGAGAAACTGTTCCTCCAGCTATTACTACCACCCCTCCTGGTACTACCAGTAGTAATCCTCCAGTGGGGAGTAGTGCACCCAAAAAGTTAGGTGCTTTTGCAAGGGGAACAGAGGTGGGCCCTAGTTTAGACAGGTCCCCCTCAACAGACTCCTCAGACTCTGATGGTGGTATAGGATTTGCCACCTTTACCATGGGTCCCATTGCATTGGGCAGGTACAGACTGGAGCCAATGATTAATGGTCAGAAGGTTGTGGCATTCAGGGACACAGGGGCTAGTGTCACCATGGTGGCAGGGAAACTAGTCCCCCCTCACCAGCTTTTACCTGAGTTTAAATACCAGGTGACCAACATTGATGGTGTCAGGACAGATCACCCCATGGCCATAGTCAATCTCAGCTGGGAGGGGGTCACCGGCCCAAAAAGAGTGGCAGTGTCCCCCAACTTGCCTGTAGATTGCCTGATGGGCAATGATCTGGAAATTTCAGCCTGGGCTGAAGTTGAACACCAAACCCATCTGAAGATGCTAGGCGTCCCTGAAAAGCTAGTGGGGCTGTGATGGCCACAGCCCCAGCCCAGGGAAATGCTGGAGAGATGGAGCCTGGAAGAATGGCCCACTCTCCCCCAAAAGAGAGCACAGGGGTTGAAGAAAAGTCTCCTTCCCCCAGACAGCAGGAAAGGGTCAGCCTCCTCAGGGAACTGATCCTACCCCTAGTGAAGGAACTGCCCCAGAGGTAGTCAGGCCTGGCCTGGCCACACCCCTGATGGCAGAGGACCCTTCCAAGGTGGTACCCAGTCTGGAGCAGGTAACCTGCCCCTCTCTACCCTGCCTCAGTCAGCCCAGGGCTGCAGAGGTCAGGGAGGTCAGTGGACCCCACAGGGCCCCCTGTCCAGAGGAACCCCCCCATCAGCAGATTAGGGGCACCCAGTCTAGTAGCCCTAGCCAGGTGAAAATTCCTCCACACACTGAGGGATCCCCCATACCTTTGTGTAGGGACCTTCCCCAGAAGGACTCTGTTAGGCAAGGACAAACCTGGAATCACAAGGTTCCAAACCTGCCATGTCCCTCCAGTGTTCCACCCAAAGGGACCCAACCCCCAGCTGTAGGCAGCCAAAGGTTGACCCTTAGAGCAAAGTGCAGCTCAGTCATGGAAAGACAGGCATACATGGTGACCAGTGATCTGAGGAAACTGAGACCAACTTCCCTAGGGTCTCACTTCCCTGCTCAGACACCTCATCAGCCTTGTCCTTTACCAAAACATCCCACAGGTAGTATGGCGGAGACCCTCTCATACCCTTAGGGTGAGGGATAACTTAGTGGACCATAAGACAGGGGGTAACCATGCTAGTGCATGTACTTCCTTATATGGCCACTCAGTAAATACAGGCTCACCTGGACAAGGTTAGCCTCATCTCCTTTCGTTTGGGGGGGGTTATGTAGGAAGGTGGAATCTGACTACATGGTTGCCCCCACTTTTTTTCCTGGTGTTTTGTTGGTTTTTGACTTAGTTTGGCTGGGAACCTGCTATTCAGGTCCCCAGCCTATCTGCTTTCTCTTTAAACGATTTGGAGTGCACTCTAGGTGCACTAGTGATTGGATACTGTGGTACCTTATGAGTCCCTAGTATATGGTACCTTAGGTACCAAGGGCATAGGTACTTCACAGGCCTACCAGGGGCTGCAGCATGTATTATGCCACCCCTGGGAAGCAGGCTAAATCTGACACCAAAGGCCTGCTACTGCAGCCTGGGTGAGGTGGTGCTAGCACTCCTCACTGAGATATAGGTTCCCTATATCTCTCCTACACACACATATAACCCTATCAGTCACCCCTAAGGCAGGCCCTATCAATCCTGAGGGCAGGGTGCTTGGCTTCTATGTGAGGGGGTGCCTCTGCCTGAGCAGGGCCCCTCTGCAGCTCTCAGAGTCCATTCTCTGGTGTTGTTTGTGGATGCGGTAAAACCATATACTTTTAAGTGCATTATATCCTCGCGGTAAAATGCTAACTTTGGAATGGCTGCATCGAAACATGTCGTGTTTGGTGTCAAACATCTTGGAATACTACCCCCCGCCAGTCCTGGCGGCGGGGGTAGCAGTCCACCCTTCTAGAGGGATAGACATGTACCTACTGTGGAAACGCGGTAGAATCCTGCAGAGCCCTGGCATCACAAAATGGATGCCACCAGTCACAGACACTGGGCTGCCCTCCTGCTGATGACCAACACTCGCAGTGGAGGAAGCCCAACAATAGATATCCTGTCCCAAGGGGGTGTGACCACCTTCCAGACAGGGTTTAGTGTATTGGGGCTGGGTGGGTGCACTCTTAGAGTGCTTTGAAGTCCTGCACTGGGGGAGCAGAAGGCTCCTCTGTGCATATGCCAGTTCAAACCGGCTCAGGGGCTACCTGTCCCTGCTCTGGCGCTGAAACTGGACAAAGGGAAATGGGTGTAGCCACCCACTCCCCTGACCCTCCCATAGGTAGGGTCATAGAGCTAGTCCCTCCCTTTCTTTTAGTATAAGAGGGGGAACCTGTGCATTGCACCCTAGATTTCCCTGGACGACGCTCTACAAGAAGAATCCTGGACCTTCGACGTTCCACTACCTTTGGAAGACTGAAGAATCTCCCTTGGAGTCAAGGAGTGACTCCCTGCTTGGCAGGCACCAAAAACTACAAACGACGGTCGCAAACTACGCCGCTCCCGCCGGAGTCCGAAGTCCCTGCAGCCCAAGAAGTAGATTTCCTGACTTCTCCAAGGCCACCGTGAGTCCCCAGCGAAGATGAGGCCAGTGAACCCCAAGAGTAACGAGGAACCGCGACCACTGGGTACCGTGCACTATTGTCGAGTGCAACCCCTCACAATGTTCCACGAACTTGTGCTTTGGACCACGTGTGTTCCCAGCCTCCAGCAGAAATCCCTCCTAAGATCAGAGGCCTACCACGTCCCGAGTGACCGTGGGCCCCTGTGAGAGAATCCTCCCGAGGCATCTTTGCGATCCCTTGCCAGCCGGCTTGTGGGTCCCCAGAATACTTTCTAAAGAAACCAAAGGGCTCCTCTGGTTGCTCCAGGCCTGCCCTGACTTACCCTCGCTGGGTGAGTTCCACAGACCTTGCTGATCTGCGCCATTGTCTCTTCACACTTTCCCCGAGACTTGCTGTTACCAAGGCTTGTTGGCTCCGATCGAGTTGCCGCCACCGCAGTAAGCTGCAGACATTGTAGGCTACGCCGAATCCAGCTCCTGGTCGTCGTCGATGCCTCCTGGACCTCGTGGCTGAAGAGTCAAGGCAACCACGGATGACCTGAATCTTGCGACGACGGTGGGCATCCATCTTCCTTGCCCCGAGTCACTGCCAAGTGACTTTGAACACTGTCCCCTCTGCTTTCAGGTCTTCCATCTTCTGAATCCAGGCTTGGATTCCTCCGGACACTTCTCCTGTTGCCGCAAGCAGCAAGTCTTCACTGGCTCCCATTGAAAACGACGCCGTGACCCGACACCAAAGAACACCTATGCACCCGGCTCCCCTGGGTGAGGTAACTTCAGCACTACGGTGCTCCTGTGGGTGTGGGCCCTAGAACTACTTACCCTGTAAGTGACTTGCTTGTAGCTTCCCTCGAAGTGCCCTAAAACTCTAACTTTCCAAGTGCGACTATCGCACTGACTCGTACCTGGTTCGCGTCTGTGTTAGACACACCGCGTCCAACTCCCTTGCAATACCATCTGTAACCGCGTCCTTCGACTCGTACAAGGACCGATCAGTGTGTTCGCCTCGAACACGCAAGGGATCTTTAACATTGATATTTCAATCGCGTCTGAGTGCATAGACTCGTACAGGATTCGCATCGGTGACAGGTCACCGCGTCCGTCCCCTGTGGGTCTCCTACAACTACCTGGGGTGGCTCTTGGGGGTCCCTCGATTCTAGATGCCCTAGACCTAGGTCTAGCAAACTAAGATTGTAACATTCAATTGTGCTAAACTTATCCTGATAATATTTGACTTGTACATATGTTCCTATCCTCTACTCTCATAAAGAGATTAGTAGAGAGTGTTTATTAATAAATACATATATATTTGATATATATACCGGTGTGGTGTCTTTTCATTTGGTGATTCAAGAGATTGTGTGGTAAAACAAGCTGCTTTACATTCCTTCAAGACTTAGCCTGAAGGCTGCTCTCCACAGCTACCACTAGGATAGCTTTCTATAAAGGTTGTCTGTGAGAAGTTGGCCTGGTATATGCTGTTCACTAATTAAAGTGGACACCTTGCACCAGGGCAAATCGACTCTTATGGTAGATAGGTTTAAGACAACCTTTTAAAGAAAGCTATCCTAGTGGTAGCTGTGGAGAGCAGCCTTCAGGCTAAGTCTCGGAGGAATGTAAAGCAGCTTGTTTTACCATATAATCTCTTGAATCACCAAATGAAAAGACACCACACAGGTATATATATCAAATATATATGTATTTATTTCTAAATAACTCTCTACTAATCTCTTTATGAGATTAGAAGACAAACATATGCACAAATCAACGTTTCACAATAAGTTAAGCACAAAATATGGCTGGGGCCCTAGGGGCGTACCAGACCATATACTAAGTAAGAGACTTAGGGACAACGACTTGCAGGGAGACAAGGCCTAGGGCCTTCAGAAGTGCAGGGGCCTCACAAAACCACCCAAGGCAGGTAAGTAAAGGACCCACGGGGACGCGTGCAGTGTGAATACACAGGCGCGGATCGCCGTTAACTTCAATGGGGCAAGTCGCGGTTGGAAATAAAGAGTTTTAGGATACTTCGGGAGAACCTACAAGCAAGTCACTTACAGGGTAAGTAGTTCTAGGGCCCACACCCACAGGAGCACTGTAGTGCTGGAGTTACCTCACCCAGGGAAGCCGGGTGCATAGGTGTCCTTTGGTGTCGGGTCGCGGCGTCGTTTTCAATGGCGAACAAAGAAGACTTGCTGCTTGCGGGAGCTGAAGAAGTGTCCGGTGGAATCCAAGCCTGGATTCTGAAGAAGGATGACCTGAAAGCAGAGGGGACAGTGTTCAAAGTCACTTGGCAGTGACCCGGGGCAAGGAAGATGGATGCCCACCGTCGTCGGTTGATTCAGGTCGGTTGCGGGTGCCTTGACTCTTCAGCCACGTGGTCCAGGAGGTGTCGACGACGACCAGGATCTGGATTCGGTGTGTCCCTCGATGTCTACAGCTGACTGCGGTGTCGGCAACTCCATTGGAGCCAACAAGACTTGGCAGCAGCAAGTCTCGGGGAGATGAAGAAAAGTCGATGGCGCAGACCAGCAAGGTCTGAGGGACTCACCCAGCGAGGGTAAGTCAGGGCAGGTCTGGAGCAACCAGGGGAGCCCTTTGGTTTCTTTAAGAAGTCTTCTGGGGACCCACAAGCCGGCGGGCAAGGGATCGCGAAGACACCTCGGGTGGAATCACTCAACAGGGGCCCACGGTCACTCGGGACGGTGTAGGCCTCTGATCTTCGGAGGGATTCCTGCTGGAGATCGGGAAAACACGTGGTCCAAAGCACAAGTTCGTAGAACGTTGTGAAGGGGTTGCACTCGACAATAGTGCACGGTACCCAGGGGTCGTGGTTCCTCGTTACTCGTGGGGTCCACTTGCCTCAGCTTCGCTGGGGACTCACGGTGGCCTGGGAGAGGTCAGGAAATCCACCTCTTGGGCTGCAGGAACTTCGGACTCCGGCGGGAGCGGCGTAGTTTGCGACTGTCGTTGTCGTTTTTGGTGCCTGCCAAGCAGGGGAGTCACTCCTTGACTCCAAGGGAGATTCTTCTGTCTTCCAAAGGTAGTGGAACGTCGAAGGGCCAGGATTCTTCTGTAGAGCGTCGTCCAGGGGTTATCTGCTTTGCAATGGCAAGGTTCCCCTCTTATACTAAAAAGAGGGGATGGACTAGCTCTATGACCCCACCTATGGGAGGGTCAAGGGAGGGGTGGCTACACCCACTTCCCTTTGTCCAGTTTCGCGCCAGAGCAGGGGCAGGTAGCCCCTGAGCTGGTTTGAACTGGCATATGCACAGAGGAGCCTTCTGCTCCCCAGTGCAGGACTTCAAAGCACTCTAAGAGTGCACCCACCCAGCCCCAATACACTAAACCCTGTCTGGGAGGTGGTTACACCTCCCTGTGACAGGATGCCTATTGTTGGGCTTCCTCCACTGTGAGTGTTGGTCATCAGCAGGAGGGCAGCCCAGTGTCTGTGACTGGTGGCATCCATTTTGTGATGCCAGGGCTCTGCAGGATTCTACCGCGTTTCCACAGCAGGTACATGTCTTATCCCTCTAGAAGGGTGGAATGCTACCCCCGCCGCCAGGATTGGCGGGGGGGTAGTATTCCAAGATGTTTGACACCAAACACGACATGTTTTGATGCAGCCATTCCAAAGTTAGCATTCTACCGCGAGGATATAATGCACTTAAGAGTATATGGTTTAACTGCATCCACAAACAGCACCAGAGAATGGACTCTGAGAACTGCAGAGGGGCCCTGCTCATGCAGAGGCACCCCCTCACATAGAAGCCAAGCACCCTGCCCTCAGGATTGATAGGGCCTGCCATAGGGGTGACTGATAGGTTTATATGTGTGTGCAGGAGAGATATAGGAAACCTATATCTCAGTGAGGAGTGCTAGCACCACCTCACCCAGGCTGCAGTAGCAGGCCTGTGGTGTCAGATTTAGTCTGCCTCCCAGGGGTGGCATAATACATGCTGCAGCCCCTGGTAGGCCTGTGAAGTACCTATGCCCTTGGCACCTAAGGTACCATATACTAGGGACTCATAAGGCACCACAGTATCCAATCACTAGTGCACCTAGAGTGCACTCCATGTCATTTAGAGAGAGCAGATAGACTGACGCCCTGAATAGCAGGGTCCCAGTCCAACTAAGTCATAAACCAGCAAAACACCATAAAAAAAGTGGGGGCAACCATATAGTCAGATTCCACCTTCCTACATTGTCTTAAACCTATCTACCATAAGAGTCGAATTGTTCTGGTCCAAGGTGTCCACTTTAATTAGTGAACAGCATATACCAGGCCAACTTCTCACATTGGTGGGCAGCGTGTGGGATTCCAGCTTGCTTTTGTTTTACCAGAAAATCTCTATTTGAATTACTAACTGAAAACCACTATAGGTACTTAAGGTACATATAAAGTCAAGCTTAGTATCAATAAGTTCTACTGAACTTAGAGCTGTGTGCCAAGGGATAGCACACCCTTTCTACAGCTCAAGCTAGTATCAGAAGGCCACAAACTAGTGTAGGTAGTACAACACTGCACAACACTAGAATGTCCTTAAAGGGTGGAACCAGTGGATCCACTCAGCCTCAGTATAAGGACATGGCTTTCTCTGACTTGAGAGCCATGTGTGTTGAAAGACACCTGAGGCTAGGACAGAGTCCCTCAACCTTACACCTGATAGATCTGCTGACAGCAGATGATCTTAGATTGGCTCTAGGAGCTAATGGGTCTGAATCAGTGGGTGGGTCAATTACAGTATCTCGGTCAGATGATGAACATCAGAATGACCAGGACTCTGTGATTGAAGGGCCAGGCCTCAAGGGGCCTGAAAAGGACAGAGGAATTCTGTAGGAAGGTGGAATCTGACTATATGGTTGCCCCCACTTTTTTTTATGGTGTTTTGCTGGTTTATGACTTAGTTGGACTGGGATCCTGCTATTCAGGGCCCCAGTCTATCTGCTTTCTCTGTAAAAAGGTTTCCAGGTGCCTTGGGCACATCTCTGATTGGAATCTGGAGTGCCCTTATAAGTCCCTAGTATATGGTATACTATGTACCAAGGGCACAGGTACCTCAGAGGCCTACCAGGGGCTGCAGCATGTATTATGCCACCCCTGGAAGGCCATCCAAACTGACACCACAGGTCTGCTACTGCAGCCTGGGTAAGGTGGTGCATGCACCCCTTACTGTGATATAGGTTACCTATATCACTAAATACATACACACATATAAACCTATAAGTCACTCCTATGGCAGGCCTTATCAATCCTGAAGGCAGAGTGCGTGGTTCCTATGTGAGAGGGTGCCCCTGCATGAGCAGGGCCCCTCTGCAGCGTTCGGAGACCCTTCTCTGATGCTGTTTGTAGTGCAGCCTGACCATATACTCTTAAGCGCATTATAACCTCGTGTTAAATGCTAACTTTGGAATGGCTGCACCGAAACATGTCGTGTTTGGTGTCAAACATCTTGGAATACTACCCCCCGCCAATTCTGGTGGCGGGGGTAGCATTCCACTCTTCTAGAGGGAGAGACATGTTAACCCTGGCTTGGCCGGTAACTTCTTTCTAGAGCCCTGGCATCACAAAATGGATGCTGCTGCCACAGACACAAGTCTGGCCTCCTGCTGCTGGACGAAACTCCGGCAGGGGAGGCCTGGACAATAGGTTTCCTGTCCCAGGGAGGTGTGACCACCTCCCCAGACAGGATAGTGTGTATTGGGGCTGGGCGGGAGCACTTTCGGGTGCTTTGAAGTCCTGCACTGGGGGCACACTTGGTGTCCCTGTGCATACCCCAGTTCAAACCGGATCAGGGGCTTGCAGCCCCTGCTTTGGCGCGAACTGGACAAAGGGAAAGGGTGTAGCCACCCCTCTGCCCTGACCCACCCATAGGTGGGGCCACAGAGTAAGTCCAACCCCTAAACTTAATATAAGTATAGGAACCCAGTCCCTAGGACTTTAGATTATCCCTGGACGAAACTCTGACACTGAATCCTGGACCTTCGACGCTCTACTCAAGACTAGAGGACAGAAGAATCTCCCTTGGGGTCAAGGAGTGACTCCCCTGCTTGGCAGGCACCAAAGAAGCAATTGTCCGGTCTGCATCGCCTAAGCTCCTGTCGGACGCCGAAGTCTTTGCATCACCAGAGGTAGATTTCCAGACTTCCTCGAGGCTGCCCTGAGTCCCCAGCAAAGCTAAGGCCCGTAGCTGTCGTAGGTAACGTGGAACTGTGACCCCTGGACACCGCACGCATTTGCTAGTACATCCTCTTCTGGGTCTCCCACGAAGTCGTGCTTTGGGCTCCGTGTAGCCCTAGCCTCCAGCACCAACTGCACCGAAGATCACTGGCCTCCACTCCACGAGTGTCCTGTGAGCCAGCTCCACGTGCACCGTCTCGAGGCTCCTTTGCGGTCGCTAGCCCGTTGGCTAGTAGCCCTTCACGAAGGCCAATCCTTTTCTTCTTGGGCTCCCTGGTTGCTCCAGGCTTGCCCTCACTTACCCATGCTGGGTGAGTTCCTCAGACCTTGCTGGTCTGCATCATCGTCATTCTTCATCTACATCGAGACTTGCCGTTGCCAAGGCTTGTTGGGTCCAATGCAGTCGCTGACACATCAGCACTCGACAAACATCGTGTACCAGCCCGAATCCTGCTCCTGGTTGCCGACAACGCCTCCTGGACCTCGTGGCTGAAGAGTCAAGATGACTGTCAACCTACCTGAAGCACTCGACATCGGTGGGCATCTGTTCATCGCCTTCCTGGTCACTGGCTAGTGACCCAGACTCTGTCCCCTCTGCTTTCAGGTTCTTCAGATCTCCGATCCACCTTTGGATCCACCCAGACACTTTCCACTTGGTCGCCAGCAGCACTTTGCAGCAGATCGCCATTCAAATCGACGACGAAACCCGACCCCGAAAGGCACCTATGCACCCGGCTTCCCTGGGTGAGGTAAATAGAGTACTCCGGTGCTCCCGTTGGTAGAGACTCTAGAACGACCTAGTTCTCAAAGGGTTTGCTCCAAGTCCTCCTTTAAGTGTCCCTTTTCTTTAATTTCCCAATCGCGACTTTCTCCATAGAAGTTAACGGCGTCTCACGGCTGTGTATTTACACTGCACGCGTCCCCCGTGGGTCCACTGTGTCACTACCTTGGTTGGTTCCTTGTGGTCCAAGCACTTCTAGAGGCTCTAGGCCTAGTGTCTAGCTCAGTCGTGGTTCTTATACCACTTTATTGGTATATGGTTTGGTACGCCCCTAGGGCCCAAACGTGTATTTGTGCTATTACTGTGTTTAAATAACTTATAACTTGTGTACTTCGAACTCTAGCCTCATAAAGAGACTAGAGGGGTGTGTTTAGCAATAAATACATATATTTTGAATATATACCTGGTGTAGTGGTCTTTCATTTGATCACTCCAGAGATTATAGACTGGTAAAACAAGCTGCTTTACATTCCTTCAAGACTTAGCCTGAAGGCTGCTCTCCATAGCTACCACTAGGATAGCTTTCAATAAGGTTGTCTTTAACCTATCTCCAATAAGGGGATGTTTGGACTGGTGCAAGGTGCCCACTATAATTAGTGGACAGCATATGCCAGGCCAACTTCTCACAAATTCTCCCTAAGAGAACTGACAGAGTGGATGAGAGGCATAGGTCCCCTTCCAGGGAATCTGAGCACTCTTATCACTCTGGCAGAGAATCTGTCCACCAGAGGAACTCATACTTTCCCATAAGAGAGACCTCCTCTGAAAGAATGTGCAAACTGCTGCAGTATGAGGAAGCAAGAGTTGCCCTCAGAACCAAGCAGTTGGCACTGGATAGATAAGCCCTGGAGATCCAGAGAGCTTCTAGAAGAGAGGGGTTAGAACCCTTTGGTGGCAGCAACAGTGTCCCTAGAGGCAGAGAATATATTCCAGACCATAGGAACCTGAGCAAGGTTGTTCCTCCCTACCAGAGTGGGGATGATATCCACAAGTGGATAACTGCTATGGAGAGGGCATGTAGAGTACAGCAGGTCCCCCAAAGGCAGTGGGCAGCAATCTTGTGGCCCTCCTTTTCAGATAAAGGTAGAGACAAGCTCCTCACTGTTAAATAAGAGGATGCTGATAACTATGAAGTCCTGAAGAGTGCACTGATAGATGGGTTTGGCTTAACCACTGAGCAGTACAGGTTGAAGTTCAGAGACACCCAGAAGGCACAGACTCAGGACTGGACTGAGTTTGTAGATTGTGCAACCAAGGCTCTGGAGGGTTGGCTGATTGGCAGTAGGGTTACTGATCTCAAAGGATTGTACAATTTGATCATGAGGGAGCAGATCCTTAATAATTGTCAAAACCAGCTTTTACACCAGTACCTGGTGGACTCTGATCTGACCTCTCCCCAAGAATTGGGAAAGAAGGCAGACCAAAGGGGTCAGCACCAGGGTAAGGCCTAAGAATCAGGGTGGTGACCAGAAGAAAGATTCTACCAAGTCCCAAGAGAAAGGTGGGGATAAATCTAAGGATAAGTCCACTACAGGGCCCCAAAAGTCCTCTTCTGGGGTTGGGTCCCAAACTCCTTCCTCTCCTGAAAAGAAACCATATTGCCATGTCTGTAAAAAGCCTGGGCACTGGAAAACTGATCCCAGTTGCCCCTGGGTTGGCAATAGAGAAACTGTTCCTCCAGCTATTACTACCACCCCTCCTGGTACTACCAGTAGTAATCCTCCAGTGGGGAGTAGTGCACCCAAAAAGTTAGGTGCTTTTGCAAGGGGAACAGAGGTGGGCCCTAGTTTAGACAGGTCCCACTCAACAGACTCCTCAGACTCTGATGGTGGTATAGGATTTGCCACCTTTACCATGGGTCCCATTGCATTGGGCAGGTACAGACTGGAGCCAATGATTAATGGTCAGAAGGTTGTGGCATTCAGGGACACAGGGGCTAGTGTCACCATGGTGGCAGGGAAACTAGTCCCCCCACCAGCTTTTACCTGAGTTTAAATACCAGGTGACCAACATTGATGGTGTCAGGACAGATCACCCCATGGCCATAGTCAATCTCAGCTGGGAGGGGGTCACCGGCCCAAAAAGAGTGGCAGTGTCCCCCAACTTGCCTGTAGATTGCCTGATGGGCAATGATCTGGAAATTTCAGCCTGGGCTGAAGTTGAACACCAAACCCATCTGAAGATGCTAGGCGTCCCTGAAAAAGCTAGTGGGGCTGTGATGGCCACAGCCCCAGCCCAGGGAAATGCTGGAGAGATGGAGCCTGGAAGAATGGCCCACTCTCCCCCAAAAGAGAGCACAGGGGTTGAAGAAAAGTCTCCTTCCCCCAGACAGCAGGTAAGGGTCAGCCTCCTCAGGGAACTGATCCTACCCCTAGTGAAGGAACTGCCCCAGAGGTAGTCAGGCCTGGCCTGGCCCCACCCCTGATGGCAGAGGACCCTTCCAAGGTGGTACCCAATCTGGAGCAGGTAACCTGCCCCTCTCTACCCTGCCTCAGTCAGCCCAGGGCTGCAGCGGTCAGGGAGGTCAGTGGACCCCACAGGGCCCCCTGTCCAGAGGAACCCCCCATCAGCAGATTAGGGGCACCCAGTCTAGTAGCCCTAGCCAGGTGAAAATTCCTCCACACACTGAGGGATCCCCCATACCTTTGTGTAGGGACCTTCCCCAGAAGGACTCTGTTAGGCAAGGACAAACCTGGAACCACAAGGTTCCAAACCTGCCATGTCCCTCCAGTGTTCCACCCAAAGGGACCCAACCCCCAGCTGTAGGCAGCCAAAGGTTGACCCTTAGAGCAAAGTGCAGCTCAGTCATGGAAAGACAGGCATACATGGTGACCAGTGATCTGAGGAAACTGAGACCAACTTCCCTAGGGTCTCACTTCCCTGCTCAGACACCTCATCAGCCTTGTCCTTTACCAAACATCCCACAGGTAGTAATTCCCCATGGCGGAGACCCTCTCATACCCTTAGGGTGAGGGATAACTTAGTGGACCATAAGACAGGGGGTAACCATGCTAGTGCAGGTACTTCCTTATATGGCCACTCAGTAAATTCAGGCTCACCTGGACAAGGTTAGCCTCATCTCCTTTCGTTTGGGGGGGTTATGTAGGAAGGTGGAATCTGACTACATGGTTGCCCCCACTTTTTTTCCTGGTGTTTTGTTGGTTTTTGACTTAGTTTGGCTGGGAACCTGCTATTCAGGTCCCCAGCCTATCTGCTTTCTCTTTAAACGATTTGGAGTGCACTCTAGGTGCACTAGTGATTGGATACTGTGGTACTTTATGAGTCCCTAGTATATGGTACCTTAGGTACCAAGGGCATAGGTACTTCACAGGCCTACCAGGGGCTGCAGCATGTATTATGCCACCCCTGGGAAGCAGACTAAATCTGACACCACAGGCCTGCTACTGCAGCCTGGGTGAGGTGGTGCTAGCACTCCTCACTGAGATATAGGTTCCCTATATCTCTCCTACACACACATATAACCCTATCAGTCACCCCTAAGGCAGGCCCTATCAATCCTGAGGGCAGGGTGCTTGGCTTCTATGTGAGGGGGTGCCTCTGCCTGAGCAGGGCCCCTCTGCAGCTCTCAGAGTCCATTCTCTGGTGCTGTTTGTGGATGCGGTTAAACCATATACTTTTAAGTGCATTATATCCTCGCGGTAAAATGCTAACTTTGGAATGGCTGCATCGAAACATGTCATGTTTGGTGTCAAACATCTTGGAATACTACCCCCCCGCCAGTCCTGGTGGCGGGGGTAGCATTCCACCCTTCTAGAGGGATAGACATGTACCTACTGTGGAAACGCGGTAGAATCCTGCAGAGCCCTGGCATCACAAAATGGATGCCACCAGTCACAGACACTGGGCTGCCCTCCTGCTGATGACCAACACTCGCAGTGGAGGAAGCCCAACAATAGATATCCTGTCCCAAGTGGGTGTGACCACCTTCCAGACATGGTTTAGTGTATTGGGGCTGGGTGGGTGCACTCTTAGAGTGCTTTGAAGTCCTGCACTGGGGGAGCAGAAGGCTCCTCTGTGCATATGCCAGTTCAAACCGGCTCAGGGGCTACCTGTCCCTGCTCTGGCACGAAACTGGACAAAGGGAAGTGGGTGTAGCCACCCACTCCCCTGACCCTCCCATAGGTAGGGTCATAGAGCTAGTCCCTCCCTTTCTTTTAGTATAAGAGGGGGAACCTGTGCATTGCACCCTAGATTTCCCTGGACGATGCTCTACAAGAAGAATCCCGGACCTTCGACGTTCCACTACCTTTGGAAGACTGAAGAATCTCCCTTGGAGTCAAGGAGTGACTCCCCTGCTTGGCAGGCACCAAAAACTACAAACGATGGACGCAAACTACGCCGCTCCCTCTGGAGTCCGAAGTCCCTGCAGCCCAAGAAGTGGATTTCCTTACTTCTCCAAGGCCACCGTGAGTTCCCAGCAAAGCTGAGGCCAGTGGACCCCAAGAGTAACGAGGAACCGCGACCCCTGGGTAACGTGCACTATTGTCGAGTGCAACCACTCACAACCGTCCACGAACTTGTGCTTTGGACCACGTGTGGTCCCAGCCTCCAGCAGGAATCCCTCCTAAGATCAGAGGACTACCACGTCCCAAGTGGCCGTGGGCCCCTGTGAGAGAATCCTCCTGAGGCGTCTTTACGATCCCTTGCCAGCCGGCTTGTGGGTCCCCAGAAGACTTTCTAAAGAAACCAAAGGGCTCCTCTGATTGCTCCAGGCCTGTCCTGACTTACCCTCGCTGGGTGAGTTCCACAGACCTTGCTGGTCTGCGCCATTGTCTCTTCACACTTTCCCTAAGACTTGCTGTTACCAAGGCTTGTTGGCTCCGATCGTGTTGCCAACATCGCAGTAAGCTGCAGACATCGTTGGACACGCCGAATCCAGCTCCTGGTCATTGTTGACACCTCCTGAACCTCGTGGCTGAAGAGTCAAGGCAACTGAAGACGACCTGAATCAAGCGACGACGGTGGGCATCCATCTTCCTTGCCCCGAGTCACTGCCAAGTGACTTTGAACACTGTCCCCTCTGCTTTCAGGTCTTCCATCTTCTGAATCCAGGCTTGGATTCCTCCGGACACTTCTCCTGTCGCCGCAAGCAGCAAGTCTTCACTGGCTCCCATTGAAAACGACGCCGCGACCCGACACCAAAGAACACCTATGCACCCGGCTCCCCTGGGTGAGGTAACTTCAGCACTACGGTGCTCCTGTGGGTGTGGGCCCTAGAACTACTTACCCTGTAAGTGACTTGCTTGTAGCTTCCCTCGAAGTGCCCTAAAACTCTAACTTTCCAAGTGCGACTATCGCACTGACTCGTACCTGGTTCGCGTCTGTGTTAGACACACCGCGTCCAACTCCCTTGCAATACCATCTGTAACCGCGTCCTTCGACTCGTACAAGGACCGATCGGTGTGTTCGCCTCGAACACGCAAGGGATCTTTAACATTGATATTTCAATCGCGTCTGAGTGCATAGACTCGTACAGGATTCACATCGGTGACAGGTCACCGCGTCCGTCCCCTGTGGGTCTCCTACAACTACCTGGGGTGGTTCTTGGGGTCCCTCGATTCTAGATGCCCTAGACCTAGGTCTAGCAAACTAAGATTGTAACATTCAATTGTGCTAAACTTATCCTGATAATATTTGACTTGTACATATGTTCCTGATCCTCTAATCTCATAAAGAGATTAGTAGAGAGTGTTTATTAATAAATACATATATATTTGATATATATACCTGTGTGGTGTCTTTTCATTTGGTGATTCAAGAGATTGTGTGGTAAAACAAGCTGCTTTACATTCCTTCAAGACTTAGCCTGAAGGCTGCTCTCCACAGCTACCACTAGGATAGCTTTCTATAAAGGTTGTCTTAAACCTATCTACCATAAGAGTCGAATTGTTCTGGTGCAAGGTGTCAACTTTAATTAGTGAACAGCATATACCAGGCCAACTTCTCACACTTTATGTACCTCTTTTGCCTCTTTCTGCACTTTTCTTGCCTTTTTCTGCACCTCTCTTCCCTCTTTCTGCACGTCTGTTGCCTCTTTCTGCATCTCTTTTGCTTCTTTCTGCACCCCTGTTGTCTCTTTCTGCACTCATCTTCCCTCTTTCTGTACCTTTCCTGCCTGTTTTTGCATCTCACTGGCCTCTTTCTGCACTTTTCTTGCTTCTTTCTACATCTCTGTTGCTTCTTTCAGCAATTCTCTTGCCTCTTTGTGCACTTCTCTTGCCTGTTTCTGCACTTCTCTTGCTTCTTTCTGCACCCCTGTTGCTTCATTCTGCACTTTCCATGCTTCTTTGTGCACCTGTCTTGCTTCTTTCTGCACCCCTGTTGTCTCTTTATGTACCTCTTTTGCCTCTTTCTGCACTTTTCTTGAATTTTTCTGCACCTCTCTTACCTCTTTCTGCATGTCTGTTGCCTCTTTCTGCACCTCATGTGCTTCTTTCTGCACCCCTGTTGTCTCTTTCTGCATTCGTCTTCCCTCTTTCTGTACCTTTCCTGCCTGTTTTTGCATCTCACTTGCCTCTTTCTGCACTTTTCTTGCTTCTTTCTACACCTCTGTTGCTTATTTCAGCAATTCTCTTGCCTGTTTCTGCACCTCTCTTGCCTCTTTTTGCACCTCTGTTGGCTCTTTCTGCACCTCACTTGCTCCTTTCTACACTTCTCTTGCCTCTTTCTGCACCCCTGCTGCTTCATTCTGCACTTTCCATGCTTCTTTCTGCACCTGTCTTGCTTCTTTCTGCACTCCTGTTGTCTCTTTATGTACCTCTTTTGCCTCTTTCTTCACTTTTCTTGCCTTTATTCTGTACCTCTCTTCCCTCTTTCTGCACGTCTGTTGCCTCTTTCTGCACCTCATTTGCTTCTTTCTGCACCCCTGTTGTCTTTCTGCACTCGTCTTCCCTTTTTCTGTACCTTTCCTGCCTGTTTTTGCATCTCACTTGCCTCTTTCTGCACTCTTCTTGCTTATTTCTACACATCTGTTGCTTCTTTCAGCAATTCTCTTGCCTGTTTATGCACTTTTCTTGCCTGTTTCTGCACCTCTCTTGCCTCTTTATGCACCTCTGTTAGCTCTTTCTGCACCGCACTTGCTCCTTTCTACCCTTCTCTTGCCTCTTTCTGCACCCCTGTTGCTTCATTCTGCACTTTCCATGCTTCTTTCTGCACCTGTCTTGCTTCTTTCAGCACCCCTGTTGTCTCTTTATGTACCTCTTTTGACTCTTTCTGCACTTTTCTTGGCTTTTTCTGCACCTCTCTTCCCTCTTTCTACACCTCTGTTGCCTATTTTTGCACCTCTGTTGGCTCTTTCTGCACCTCACTTGCTCCTTTCTACACTTCTCTTGCGTCTTTCTGCACCCCTGTTGCTTCATTCTGCACTTTCCATGCTTCTTTCTGCACCTGTCTTGCTTCTTTCTGCACTCCTGTTGTCTCTTTATGTACCTCTTTTGCCTCTTTTTTCACTTGTCTTGCCTTCATTCTGTACCTCTCTTCCCTCTTTCTGCACGTCTGTTGCCTTTTCTGCACATCATTTTCTTCTTTCTGCACCCCTGTTGTCTCTTTCTTCACTCGTCTTCCCTCTTTCTGTACCTTTCCTGCCTGTTTTTGCATCTCACTTGCTTCTTTCTGCACTTTTCTTGCTTCTTTCTACACCTCTGTTGCTTCTTTCAGCAATTCTCTTGCCTCTTTATGCACTTCTCTTGCATGTTTCTGCACCTGTCTTGCTTCTTTCTGCACCCCTGTTGCTTCATTCTGCACTTTCCATGCTTCTTTGTGCACCTGTCTTGCTTCTTTCTGCACCCCTGTTGTCTCTTTATGGACCTCTTTTGCCTCTTTCTGCACTTTTCTTGCCTTTTTCTGCACCTCTCTTCCCTCTTTCTGCACGTCTGTTGCCTCTTTCTGCACCTCATGTGCTTCTTTCTGCACCCCTGTTGTCTCTTTCTGCACTCGTCTTCCCTCTTTCTGTACCTTTCCTGCCTGTTTTTGCGTCTCACTTGCCTCTTTCTGCACTTTTCTTGCTTCTTTCTACACCTCTGTTGCTTCTTTCAGCAATTCTCTTGCCTCTTTATGCACTTCTCTTGCCTGTTTCTGCACCTCTCTTGCCTATTTTTGCACCTCTGTTGGCTCTTTCTGCACTTCTCTTGCGTCTTTCTGCACCCTGTTGCTTCATTCTGCACTTTCCATGCTTCTTTCTGCACCTGTCTTGCTTCTTTCTGCACTCCTGTTGTCTCTTTATGTACCTCTTTTGCCTCTTTCTTCACTTTTCTTGCCTTTATTCTGTACCTCTCTTCCCTCTTTCTGCACGTCTGTTGCCTCTTTCTGCACCTCATTTGCTTCTTTCTGCACCCCTGTTGTCTTTCTGCACTCGTCTTCCCTCTTTCTGTACCTTTCCTGCCTGTTTTTGCATCTCACTTGCCTCTTTCTGCACTTTTCTTGCTTCTTTCTACACATCTGTTGCTTCTTTCAGCAATTCTCTTGCCGCTTTATGCACTTTTCTTGCCTGTTTCTGCACCTCTCTTGCCTCTTTATGCACCTCTGTTGGCTCTTTCTGCACCTCACTTGCTCCTTTCTACCCTTCTCTTGCCTCTTTCTGCACCCCTGTTGCTTCATTCTGCACTTTCCATGCTTCTTTCTGCACCTGTCTTGCTTCTTTCTGCACCCCTGTTGTCTCTTTATGTACCTCTTTTGCCTCTTTCTGCACTTTTCTTGCCTTTTTCTGCACCTCTCTTCCCTCTTTCTGCACGTCTGTTGCCTCTTTCTGCACCTCATTTGCTTCTTTCTGCACCCCTGTTGTCTCTTTCTGCACTCATCTTCCCTCTTTCTGTACCTTTCCTGCCTGTTTTTGCATCTCACTTGCCTCTTTCTGCACTTTTCTTGCTTCTTTCTACACCTCTGTTGCTTCTTTCAGCAATTCTCTTGCCTCTTTGTGCACTTCTCTTGCCTGTTTCTGCACTTCTCTTGCTTCTTTCTGCACCCCTGTTGCTTCATTCTGCACTTTCCATGCTTCTTTCTGCACCTGTCTTGCTTCTTTCTGCACCCCTGTTGTCTCTTTATGTACCTCTTTTGCCTCTTTCTGCACTTTTCTTGCCTTTTTCTGCACCTCTCTTCCCTCTTTCTGCATGTCTGTTGCCTCTTTCTGCACCTCATGTGCTTCTTTCTGCACCCCTGTTGTCTCTTTCTGCACTCGTCTTCCCTCTTTCTGTACCTTTCCTGCCTGTTTTTGCATCTCACTTGCCTCTTTCTGCACTTTTCTTGCTTCTTTCTACACCTCTGTTGCTTCTTTCAGCAATTCTCTTGCCTCGTTTCTGCACCTCTCTTGCCTCTTTTTGCACCTCTGTTGTCTCTTTCTGCACCTCACTTGCTCCTTTCTACACTTCTCTTGCCTCTTTCTGCACCCCTGCTGCTTCATTCTGCACTTTCCATGCTTCTTTCTGCACCTGTCTTGCTTCTTTCTGCACCTCTGTTGTCTCTTTATGTGCCTCTTTTGCCTCTTTCTGCACTTTTCTTGGCTTTTTCTGCACTTCTCTTCCCTCTTTCTGCACGTCTGTTGCCTCTTTCTGTACCTCATGTGCTTCTTTCTGCACCCCTGTTGTCTCTTTCTGCACTCGTCTTCCCTCTTTCTGTACCTTTCCTGCCTGTTTTTGCATCTCACTTGCCTCTTTCTGCACTTTTCTTGCTTCTTTCTACACCTCTGTTGCTTCTTTCAGCAATTCTCTTGCCTCTTTGTGCACTTCTCTTGCCTGTTTCTGCACCTCTCTTGCCTCTTTATTGCACCTCTGTTGGCTCTTTCTGCACCTCACTTCCTCCTTTCTACACTTCTCTTGCCTCTTTCTGCACCCCTGTTGCTTCATTCTGCACTTTCCATGCTTCTTTCTGCACCTGTCTTGCTTCTTTCTGCACCCCTGTTGTCTCTTTATGTACCTCTTTTGCCTCTTTCTGCACTTTTCTTGCCTTTTTCTGCACCTCTCTTCCCTCTTTCTGCACGTCTGTTGCCTCTTTCTGCACCTCTTTTGCTTCTTTCTGCACCCCTGTTGTCTCTTTCTGCACTCGTCTTCCCTCTTTCTGTACCTTTCCTGCCTGTTTTTCCATCTCACTTGCCTATTTCTGCACTTTTCTTGCTTCTTTTTTCGCCCCTGTTGCTTTTTTCAGCAATTCTCTTGCATCTTTGTGCACTTCTCTTGCCTGTTTCTGCACCTCTCTTGCCTCTTTATTCACCTCTGTTGGCTCTTTCTGCACCTCACTTCCTCCTTTCTACACTTCTCTTGCCTCTTTCTGCACCCCTGTTGCTTCATTCTGCACTTTCCATGCTTCTTTCTGCACCTGTCTTGCTTCTTTCTGCACCCCTGTTGTCTCTTTATGTACCTCTTTTGCCTCTTTCTGTACTTTTCTTGCCTTTTTCTGCACCTCTCTTCCCTCTTTCTGCACGTCTGTTGCCTCTTTCTGCATCTCTTTTGCTTCTTTTTGCACCTCTGTTGGCTCTTTCTGCACCTCACTTGCTCCTTTCTACACTTCTCTTGCCTCTTTCTGCACCCCTGCTGCTTCATTCTGCACTTTCCATGCTTCTTTCTGCACCTGTCTTGCTTCTTTCTGCACCCTTGTTGTCTCTTTATGTACCTCTTTTGACTCTTTCTGCACTTTTCTTGGCTTTTTCTGCACCTCTCTTCCCTCTTTCTGCACGTCTGTTGCCTCTTTCTGCACCTCATTTGCTTCTTTCTGCACCCCTGTTGTCTCTTTCTGCACTCGTCTTCCCTCTTTCTGTACCTTTCCTGCCTGTTTTTGCGTCTCACTTGCCTCTTTCTGCACTTTTCTTGCTTCTTTCTACACCTCTGTTGCTTCTTTCAGCAATTCTCTTGCCTCTTTATGCACTTCTCTTGCCTGTTTCTGCACCTCTCTTGCCTCTTTATGCACCTCTGTTGGGTCTTTCTGTACCTCACTTGCTTCTTTCTACCCTTCTCTTTCCTCTTTCTGCACCCCTGATGCTTCATTCTGCACATTCCATGCTTCTTTCTGCACCTGTCTTGCTTCTTTCTGCACTCCTGTTGTCTCTTTATGCACCTCTTTTGCCTCTTTCTTCACTTTTCTTGCCTTCATTCTGTACCTCTCTTCCCTCTTTCTGCACGTCTGTTGCCTTTTCTGCACCTCATTTGCTTCTTTCTGCACCCCTGTTGTCTCTTTCTGCACTCGTCTTCCCTCTTTCTGTACCTTTCCTGCCTGTTTTTGCATCTCACTTGCCTCTTTCTGCACTTTTCTTGCTTCTTTCTACACCTCTGTTGCTTCTTTCAGCAATTCTCTTGCCTCTTTATGCACTTCTCTTGCCTGTTTCTGCACCTCTCTTGCCTCTTTATGCACCTTTGTTGGCTCTTTCTGCACCTCACTTCCTCCTTTCTACACTTCTCTTGCCTCTTTCTGCACCCCTGTTGCTTCATTCTGCACTTTCCATGCTTCTTTCTGCACCTGTCTTGCTTCTTTCTGCACCCCTGTTGTCTCTTTATGTACCTCTTTTGCCTCTTTATGCACTTTTCTTGCCTTTTTCTGCACCTCTCCTCCCTCTTTCTGCACGTCTGTTGCCTCTTTCTGCACCTCTTTTGCTTCTTTCTGCACCCCTGTTGTCTCTTTCTGCACTCGTCTTCCCTCTTTCTGTACCTTTCCTGCCTGTTTTTACATCTCACTTGCCTCTTTCTGCACTTTTCTTGCTTCTTTCTACATCTCAGTTGCTTCTTTCAGCAATTCTGTTGCCTCTATGTGCACTTCTCTTGCCTGTTTCTGCACTTCTCTTGCTTCTTTCTACACCTCTGTTGCTTCTTTCAGCAATTCTATTGCCTGTTTCTGCACCTCTCTTGCCTCTTTTTGCACCTCTGTTGGCTCTTTCTGCACCTCAGTTGCTCCTTTCTACACTTCTCTTGCCTCTTTCTGCACCCCTGCTGCTTCATTCTGCACTTTCCATGCTTCTTTCTGCACCTGTCTTGCTTCTTTCTGCACCCCTGTTGTCTCTTTATGTACCTCTTTTGACTCTTTCTGCACTTTTCTTGGCTTTTTCTGCACCTCTCTTCCCTCTTTCTGCACGTCTGTTGCCTCTTTCTGCACCTCATTTGCTTCTTTCTGCACCCCTGTTGTCTCTTTCTGCACTCGTCTTCCCTCTTTCTGTACCTTTCCTGCCTGTTTTTGCGTCTCACTTGCCTCTTTCTGCACTTTTCTTGCTTCTTTCTACACCTCTGTTGCTTCTTTCAGCAATTCTCTTGCCTCTTTATGCACTTCTCTTGCCTGTTTCTGCGCCTCTCTTGCCTATTTTTGCACCTCTGTTGGCTCTTTCTGCACTTCTCTTGCGTCTTTCTGCACCCTGTTGCTTCATTCTGCACTTTCCATGCTTCTTTCTGCACCTGTCTTGTTTCTTTCTGCACTCCTGTTGTCTCTTTATGTACCTCTTTTGCCTCTTTCTTCACTTTTCTTGCCTTTATTCTGTACTTCTCTTCTCTCTTTCTGCACGTCTGTTGCCTCTTTCTGCACCTCATTTGCTTCTTTCTGCACCCCTGTTGTCTCTTTCTGCACTCGTCTTCCCTCTTTCTGTACCTTTCCTGCCTGTTTTTGCATCTCACTTGCCTCTTTCTGCACTTTTCTTGCTTCTTTCTACACCTCTGTTGCTTCTTTCAGCAATTCTCTTGCCTCTTTATGCACTTCTCTTGCCTGTTTCTGCACCTCTCTTGCCTCTTTATGCACCTCTGTTGGCTCTTTCTGCACCTCACTTGCTCCTTTCTACCCTTCTCTTGCCTCTTTCTGCACTCCTGTTGCTTCATTCTGCACTTTCCATGCTTCTTTCTGCACCTGTCTTGCTTCTTTCTGCACCCCTGTTGTCTCTTTATGTACCTCTTTTGACTCTTTCTGCACTTTTCTTGGCTTTTTCTGCACCTCTCTTCCCTCTTTCTGCACATCTGTTGCCTCTTTCTGCACCTCATTTGCTTCTTTCTGCACCCCTGTTGTCTCTTTCTGCACTCTTCTTCCCTCTTTCTGTACCTTTCCTGCCTGTTTTTGCATCTCACTTGCCTCTTTCTGCACTTTTCTTGCTTCTTTCTACACCTCTGTTGCCTATTTTTGCACCTCTGTTGGCTCTTTCTGCACCTCACTTGCTCCTTTCTACACTTCTCTTGCGTCTTTCTGCACCCCTGTTGCTTCATTCTGCACTTTCCATGCTTCTTTCTGCACCTGTCTTGCTTCTTTCTGCACTCCTGTTGTCTCTTTATGTACCTCTTTTGCCTCTTTTTTCACTTTTCTTGCCTTCATTCTGTACCTCTCTTCCCTCTTTCTGCACGTCTGTTGCCTTTTCTGCACCTCATTTGCTTCTTTCTGCACCCCTGTTGTCTCTTTCTGCACTCGTCTTCCCTCTTTCTGTACCTTTCCTGCCTGTTTTTACATCTCACTTGCCTCTTTCTGCACTTTTCTTGCTTCTTTCTACACCTCTGTTGCTTCTTTCAGCAATTCTCTTGCCTCTTTATGCACTTCTCTTGCCTGTTTCTGCACCTGTCTTGATTCTTTCTGCACCCCTGTTGCTTCATTCTGCACTTTCCATGCTTCTTTGTGCACCTGTCTTGCTTCTTTCTGCACCCCTGTTGTCTCTTTATGTACCTCTTTTGCCTCTTTCTGCACTTTTCTTGCCTTTTTCTGCACCTCTCTTCCCTCTTTCTGCATGTCTGTTGCCTCTTTCTGCACCTCATGTGCTTCTTTCTGCACCCCTGTTGTCTCTTTCTGCATTCGTCTTCCCTCTTTCTGTACCTTTCCTGCCTGTTTTTGCGTCTCACTTGCCTCTTTCTGCACTTTTCTTGCTTCTTTCTACACCTCTGTTGCTTCTTTCAGCAATTCTCTTGCCTCTTTATGCACTTCTCTTGCCTGTTTCTGCACCTCTCTTGCCTATTTTTGCACCTCTGTTGGCTCTTTCTACACTTCTCTGGCGTCTTTCTGCACCCTGTTGCTTCATTCTGCACTTTCCATGCTTCTTTCTGCACCTGTCTTGCTTCTTTCTGCACTCCTGTTGTCTCTTTATGTACCTCTTTTGCCTCTTTCTTCACTTTTCTTGCCTTTATTCTGTACCTCTCTTCCCTCTTTCTGCACGTCTGTTGCCTCTTTCTGCACCTCATTTGCTTCTTTCTGCACCCCTGTTGTCTCTTCTGCACTCGTCTTCCCTCTTTCTGTACCTTTCCTGCCTGTTTTTGCATCTCACTTGCCTCTTTCTGCACTTTTCTTGCTTCTTTCTACACCTCTGTTGCTTCTTTCAGCAATTCTCTTGCCTCTTTATGCACTTCTCTTGCCTGTTTCTGCACCTCTCTTGCCTCTTTATGCACCTCTGTTGGCTCTTTCTGCACCTCACTTGCTCCTTTATACCCTTCTCTTGCTTCTTTCTGCACCCCTGTTGCTTCATTCTGCACTTTCCATGCTTCTTTCTGCACCTGTCTTGCTTCTTTCTGCACCCCTGTTGTCTCTTTATGTACCTCTTTGCCTCTTTCTGCACTTTTCTTGCCTTTTTCTGCACCTCTCTTCCCTCTTTCTGCACATCTGTTGCCTCTTTCTGCATCTCTTTTGCTTCTTTCTGCACCCCTGTTGTCTCTTTCTGCACTCATCTTCCCTCTTTCTGTACCTTTCCTGCCTGTTTTTGCATCTCACTGGCCTCTTTCTGCACTTTTCTTGCTTCTTTCTACATCTCTGTTGCTTCTTTCAGCAATTCTGTTGCCTCTTTGTGCACTTCTCTTGCCTGTTTCTGCACTTCTCTTGCCTCTTTCTGCACCACTGTTGCTTCATTCTGCACTTTCCATGCTTCTTTGTGCACCTATCTTGCTTCTTTCTGCACCCCTGTTGTCTCTTTATGTACCTCTTTTGCCTCTTTCTTCACTTTTCTTGCCTTTATTCTGTACCTCTCTTCCCTCTTTCTGCACTTTTCTTGGCTTTTTCTGCACTTCTCTTCCCTCTTTCTGCACGTCTGTTGCCTCTTTCTGTACCTCATGTGCTTCTTTCTGCCCCCTGTTGTCTATTTCTGCACTTGTCTTCCCTCTTTCTGTACCTTTCCTGCCTGTTTTTGCATCTCACTTGCCTCTTTCTGCACTTTTCTTGCTTCTTTCTACACCTCTGTTGCTTCTTTCAGCAATTCTCTTGCCTCTTTATGCACTTCTCTTGCATGTTTCTGCACCTGTCTTGCTTCTTTCTGCACCCCTGTTGCTTCATTCTGCACTTTCCATGCTTCTTTCTGCACCTGTCTTGCTTCTTTCTGCACCCCTGTTGTCTCTTTATGGACCTCTTTTGCCTCTTTCTGCACTTTTCTTGCCTTTTTCTGCACCTCTCTTCCCTCTTTCTGCATGTCTGTTGCCTCTTTCTGCACCTCATGTGCTTCTTTCTGCACCCCTGTTGTCTCTTTCTGCACTCGTCTTCCCTCTTTCTGTACCTTTCCTGCCTGTTTTTGCATCTCACTTGCCTCTTTCTGCACTTTTCTTGCTTCTTTCTACACCTCTGTTGCTTCTTTCAGCAATTCTCTTGCCTCTTTGTGCACTTCTCTTGCCTGTTTCTGCACCTCTCTTGCCTATTTTTGCACCTCTGTTGGCTCTTTCTGCACTTCTCTTGCGCTCTTTCTGCACCCTGTTGCTTCATTCTGCACTTTCCATGCTTCTTTCTGCACCTGTCTTGCTTCTTTCTGCACTCCTGTTGTCTCTTTATGTACCTCTTTTGCCTCTTTCTGCACTTTTCTTGCCTTTATTCTGCACCTCTCTTCCCTCTTTCTGCACGTCTGTTGCCTCTTTCTGCACCTCATTTGCTTCTTTCTGCACCCCTGTTGTCTCTTTCTGCACTCGTCTTCCCTCTTTCTGTACCTTTCCTGCCTGCTTTTGCATCTCACTTGCCTCTTTCTGCACTTTTCTTGCTTCTTTCTACACATCTGTTGCTTCTTTCAGCAATTCTCTTGCCTCTTTATGCACTTTTCTTGCCTGTTTCTGCACCTCTCTTGCCTCTTTATACACCTCTGTTGGCTCTTTCTGCACCTCACTTGCTCCTTTCTACCCTTCTCTTGCCTCTTTCTGCACCCCTGTTGCTTCATTCTGCACTTTCCATGCTTCTTTCTGCACCTGTCTTGCTTCTTTCTGCACCCCTGTTGTCTCTTTATGTACCTCTTTTGCCTCTTTCTGCACTTTTCTTGCCTTTTTCTGCACCTCTCTTCCCTCTTTCTGCACGTCTGTTGCCTCTTTCTGCACCTCATTTGCTTCTTTCTGCACCCCTGTTGTCTCTTTCTGCACTCATCTTCCCTCTTTCTGTACCTTTCCTGCCTGTTTTTGCATCTCACTTGCCTCTTTCTGCACTTTTCTTGCTTCTTTCTACACCTCTGTTGCTTCTTTCAGCAATTCTCTTGCCTCTTTGTGCACTTCTCTTGCCTGTTTCTGCACTTCTCTTGCTTCTTTCTGCACCCCTGTTGCTTCATTCTGCACTTTCCATGATTCTTTGTGCACCTGTCTTGCTTCTTTCTGGACTCCTGTTGTCTCTTTATTTACCTCTTTTGCCTCTTTCTGCACTTTTCTTGCCTTTTTCTGCACCTCTCTTCCCTCTTTCTGCACGTCTGTTGCCTCTTTCTGCACCTCATTTGCTTCTTTCTGCACCCCTGTTGTCTCTTTCTGCACTCGTCTTCCCTCTTTCTGTACCTTTCCTGCCTGTTTTTGCATCTCACTTGCCTCTTTCTGCACTTTTCTTGCTTCTTTCTACACCTCTGTTGCTTCTTTCAGCAATTCTCTTGCCTGTTTCTGCACTCTCTCTTGCCTCTTTTTGCACCTCTGTTGGCTCTTTCTGCACCTCACTTGCTCCTTTCTACACTTCTCTTGCCTCTTTCTGCACCCCTGTTGCTTCATTCTGCACTTTCCATGCTTCTTTCTGCACCTGTCTTGCTTCTTTCTGCACCTCTGTTGTCTCTTTATGTACCTCTTTTGCCTCTTTCTGCACTTTTCTTGGCTTTTTCTGCACTTCTCTTCCCTCTTTCTGTACGTCTGTTGCCTCTTTCTGTTCCTCATGTGCTTCTTTCTGCCCCCTGTTGTCTCTTTCTGCACTTGTCTTCCAACTTTCTGTACCTTTCCTACCTGTTTTTCCATCTCACTTGCCTCTTTCTGCACTTTTCTTGCTTCTTTTTTCGCCCCTGTTGCTTTTTTCAGCAATTCTCTTGCATCTTTGTGCACTTCTCTTGCCTGTTTCTGCACCTCTCTTGCCTCTTTATGCACCTCTGTTGGCTCTTTCTGCACCTCACTTGCTCCTTTCTACACTTCTCTTGCCTCTTTCTGCACCCCTGTTGCTTCATTCTGCACTTTCCATGCTTCTTTCTGCACCTGTCTTGCTTCTTTCTGCACCCCTGTTGTCTCTTTATGTACCTCTTTTGCCTCTTTCTGCACTTTTCTTGCCTTTTTCTGCACCTCTCTTCCCTCTTTCTGCACGTCTGTTGCCTCTTTCTGCACCTCATTTGCTTCTTTCTGCACCCCTGTTGTCTCTTTCTGCACTCGTCTTCCCTCTTTCTGTACCTTTCCTGCCTGTTTTTGCATCTCACTTGCCTCTTTCTGCACTTTTCTTGCTTCTTTCTACACCTCTGTTGCTTCTTTCAGCAATTCTCTTGCCTCTTTGTGCACTTCTCTTGCCTGTTTCTGCACTTCTCTTGCCTCTTTCTGCACCCCTGTTGCTTCATTCTGCACTTTCCATGCTTCTTTCTGCACCTGTCTTGCTTCTTTCTGCACCCCTGTTGTCTCTTTATGTACCTCTTTTGCCTCTTTCTGCACTTTTCTTGCCTTTTTCTGCACCTCTCTTCCCTCTTTCTGCACGTCTGTTGCCTCTTTCTGCACCTCATGTGCTTCTTTCTGCACCCCTGTTGTCTCTTTCTGCACTCGTCTTCCCTCTTTCTGTACCTTTCCTGCCTGTTTTTGCATCTCACTTGCCTCTTTCTGCACTTTTCTTGCTTCTTTCTACACCTCTGTTGCTTCTTTCAGCAATTCTCTTGCCTCTTTGTTTCTGCACCTCTCTTGCCTCTTTTGCACCTCTGTTGGCTCTTTCTGCACCTCACTTGCTCCTTTCTACACTTCTCTTGACTCTTTCTGCACCCCTGCTGCTTCATTCTGCACTTTCCATGCTTCTTTCTGCACCTGTCTTGCTTCTTTCTGCACCCCTGTTGTCTCTTTATGTACCTCTTTTGCCTCTTTCTGCACTTTTCTTGCCTTTTTCTGCACCTCTCTTCCCTCTTTCTGCACGTCTGTTGCCTCTTTCTGCACCTCATTTGCTTCTTTCTGCACCCCTGTTGTCTCTTTCTGCACTCGTCTTCCCTCTTTCTGTACCTTTCCTGCCTGTTTTTGCATCTCACTTGCCTCTTTCTGCACTTTTCTTGCTTCTTTCTACACCCCTGTTGCTTCTTTCAGCAATTCTCTTGCCTCTTTGTGCACTTCTCTTGCCTGTTTCTGTACCTCTCTTGCCTCTTTATGCACCTCTGTTGGCTCTTTCTGCACCTCACTTGCTCCTTTCTACACTTCTCTTGCGTCTTTCTGCACCCCTGTTGCTTCATTCTGCACTTTCCATGCTTCTTTCTGCACCTGTCTTGCTTCTTTCTGCACTCCTGTTGTCTCTTTATGTACCTCTTTTGCCTCTTTCTGCACTTTTCTTGCCTTTTTCTGCACCTCTCTTCCCTCTTTCTGCACGTCTGTTGCCTCTTTCTGCACCTCATTTGCTTCTTTCTGCACCCCTGTTGTCTCTTTCTGCACTCGTCTTCCCTCTTTCTGTACCTTTCCTGCCTGTTTTTGCATCTCACTTGCCTCTTTCTGCACTTTTCTTGCTTCTTTCTACACCTCTGTTGCTTCTTTCAGCAATTCTCTTGCCTCTTTGTGCACTTCTCTTGCCTGTTTCTGCACCTCTCTTGCCTCTTTATGC
Source organism: Calotriton arnoldi (assembly GCA_963921515.1). Lineage (NCBI taxonomy): Eukaryota > Metazoa > Chordata > Amphibia > Caudata > Salamandridae > Calotriton > Calotriton arnoldi. The sequence goes on along the minus strand of CAWUFW010022718.1, from coordinate 38,256 downwards.
ACCTCTGTTGGCTCTTTCTGCACCTCACTTCCTCCTTTCTACACTTCTCTTGCCTCTTTCTGCACCCCTGTTGCTTCATTCTGCACTTTCCATGCTTCTTTCTGCACCTGTCTTGCTTCTTTCTGCACCCCTGTTGTCTCTTTATGTACCTCTTTTGCCTCTTTCTGCACTTTTCTTGCCTTTTTCTGCACCTCTCTTCCCTCTTTCTGCACGTCTGTTGCCTCTTTCTGCACCTCATTTGCTTCTTTCTGCACCCCTGTTGTCTCTTTCTGCACTCGTCTTCCCTCTTTCTGTACCTTTCCTGCCTGTTTTTGCATCTCACTTGCCTCTTTCTGCACTTTTCTTGCTTCTTTCTACACCTCTGTTGCTTCTTTCAGCAATTCTCTTGCCTCTTTGTGCACTTCTCTTGCCTGTTTCTGCACTTCTCTTGCCTCTTTCTGCACCCCTGTTGCTTCATTCTGCACTTTCCATGCTTCTTTCTGCACCTGTCTTGCTTCTTTCTGCACCCCTGTTGTCTCTTTATGTACCTCTTTTGCCTCTTTCTGCACTTTTCTTGCCTTTTTCTGCACCTCTCTTCCCTCTTTCTGCACGTCTGTTGCCTCTTTCTGCACCTCATGTGCTTCTTTCTGCACCCCTGTTGTCTCTTTCTGCACTCGTCTTCCCTCTTTCTGTACCTTTCCTGCCTGTTTTTGCATCTCACTTGCCTCTTTCTGCACTTTTCTTGCTTCTTTCTACACCTCTGTTGCTTCTTTCAGCAATTCTCTTGCCTGTTTCTGCACCTCTCTTGCCTCTTTTTGCACCTCTGTTGGCTCTTTCTGCACCTCACTTGCTCCTTTCTACACTTCTCTTGCCTCTTTCTGCACCCCTGTTGCTTCATTCTGCACTTTCCATGCTTCTTTCTGCACCTGTCTTGCTTCTTTCTGCACCCCTGTTGTCTCTTTATGTACCTCTTTTGCCTCTTTCTGCACTTTTCTTGGCTTTTTCTGCACCTCTCTTCCCTCTTTCTGCACGTCTGTTGCCTCTTTCTGCACCTCATTTGCTTCTTTCTGCACCCCTGTTGTCTCTTTCTGCACTCGTCTTCCCTCTTTCTGTACCTTTCCTGCCTGTTTTTGCATCTCACTTGCCTCTTTCTGCACTTTTCTTGCTTCTTTCTACACCTCTGTTGCTTCTTTCAGCAATTCTCTTGCCTCTTTATGCACTTCTCTTGCCTGTTTCTGCACCTCTCTTTCCTCTTTTTGCACCTCTGTTGGCTCTTTCTGCACTTCTCTTGCGTCTTTCTGCACCCCTGTTGCTTCATTCTGCACTTTCCATGCTTCTTTCTGCACCTGTCTTGCTTCTTTCTGCACTCCTGTTGTCTCTTTATGTACCTCTTTTGCCTCTTTCTGCACTTTTCTTGCCTTCGTTCTGTTCTTCTCTTCCCTCTTTCTGCACGTCTGTTGCCTCTTTCTGCACCTCATTTGCTTCTTTCTGCACCCCTGATGTCTCTTTCTGCACTCGTCTTCCCTCTTTCTGTACCTTTCCTGCCTGTTTTTGCATCTCACTTGCCTCTTTCTGCAATTTTCTTGCTTCTTTCTACACCTCTGTTGCTTCTTTCAGCAATTCTCTTGCCTCTTTATGCACTTCTCTTGCCTGTTTCTGCACCTCTATTGCCTCTTTATGCACCTCTGTTGGCTCTTTCTGCACCTCACTTGCTCCTTTCTACACTTCTCTTGCCACTTTCTGCACTCCTGTTGCTTCATTCTGCACTTTCCACGCTTCTTTCTGCACCTGTCTTGCTTCTTTCTGCACTCCTGTTGTCTCTTTATGTACCTCTTTTCCCTCTTTCTGCACTTTTCTTGGCTTTTTCTGCACCTCTCTTCCCTCTTTCTGCACATCTGTTGCCTCTTTCTGCACCTCATTTGCTTCTTTCTGCACCCCTGTTGTCTCTTTCTGCACTCTTCTTCCCTCTTTCTGTACCTTTCCTGCCTGTTTTTGCATCTCACTTGCCTCTTTCTGCACTCTTCTTGCCTCTTTTTGCACCGCTGTTGGCTCTTTCTGCACCTCACTTGCTCCTTTCTACACCTCTCTTGCCTCTTTCTGCACCCCTGTTGCTTCATTCTGCACTTTCCATGCTTCTTTCTGCACCTGTCTTGCTTCTTTCTGCACTCCTGTTGTCTCTTTATGTACCTCTTTTGCCTCTTTCTGCACTTTTCTTGCCTTCATTCTGCACCTCTCTTCCCTCTTTCTGCACGTCTGTTGCCTCTTTCTGCACCTCATTTGCTTCTTTCTGCACCCCTGTTGTCTCTTTCTGCACTCGTCTTCCCTCTTTCTGTACCTTTCCTGCCTGTTTTTGCATCTCACTTGCCTCTTTCTGCACTTTTCTTGCTTCTTTCTACACCTCTGTTGCTTCTTTCAGCAATTCTCTTGCCTCTTTATGCACTTCTCTTGCCTGTTTCTGCACCTGTCTTGCTTCTTTCTGCACCCCTGTTGCTTCATTCTGCACTTTCCATGCTTCTTTCTGCACCTGTCTTGCTTCTTTCTGCACCCCTGTTGTCTCTTTATGTACCTCTTTTGCCTCTTTCTGCACTTTTCTTGCCTTTTTCTGCACCTCTCTTCCCTCTTTCTGCATGTCTGTTGCCTCTTTCTGCACCTCATGTGCTTCTTTCTGCACCCCTGTTGTCTCTTTCTGCACTCGTCTTCCCTCTTTCTGTACCTTTCCTGCCTGTTTTTGCATCTCACTTGCCTCTTTCTGCACTTTTCTTGCTTCTTTCTACACCTCTGTTGCTTCTTTCAGCAATTCTCTTGCCTCTTTATGCACTTCTCTTGCCTGTTTCTGCACCTCTCTTGCCTCTTTTTGCACCTCTGCTTGGCTCCTTTCTACACTTCTCTTGCCTCTTTCTGCACCCTGTTGCTTCATTCTGCACTTTCCATGCTTCTTTCTGCACCTGTCTTGCTTCTTTCTGCACTCCTGTTGTCTCTTTATGTACCTCTTTTGCCTCTTTCTGCACTTTTCTTGCCTTTATTCTGCACCTCTCTTCCCTCTTTCTGCACGTCTGTTGCCTCTTTCTGCACCTCATTTGCTTCTTTCTGCACCCCTGTTGTCTCTTTCTGCACTCGTCTTCCCTCTTTCTGTACCTTTCCTGCCTGTTTTTGCATCTCACTTGCCTCTTTCTGCACTTTTCTTGCTTCTTTCTACACCTCTGTTGCTTCTTTCAGCAATTCTCTTGCCTCTTTGTGCACTTTTCTTGCCTGTTTCTGCACCCCTCTTGCCTGTTTCTGCACCTCTGTTGGCTCTTTCTGCACCTCACTTGCTCCTTTCTACCCTTCTCTTGCCTCTTTCTGCACCCCTGTTGCTTCATTCTGCACCTGTCTTGCTTCTTTCTGCACTCCTGTTGTCTCTTTATGTACCTCTTTTGCCTCTTTCTTCACTTTTCTTGCCTTTATTCTGTACCTCTCTTCCCTCTTTCTGCACGTCTGTTGCCTCTTTCTGTACCTCATGTGCTTCTTTCTGCACCCCTGTTGTCTCTTTCTGCATTCGTCTTCCCTCTTTCTGTACCTTTCCTGCCTGTTTTTGCATCTCACTTGCCTCTTTCTGCACTTTTCTTGCTTCTTTCTACACCTCTGTTGCTTCTTTCAGCAATTCTCTTGCCTCTTTGTGCACTTCTCTTGCCTGTTTCTGCACCTCTCTTGCCTCTTTTTGCACCTCTGTTGGCTCTTTCTACACTTCTCTTGCCGTCTTTCTGCACCCCTGTTGCTTCATTCTGCACTTTCCATGCTTCTTTCTGCACCTGTCTTGCTTCTTTCTGCACCCCTGTTGTCTCTTTATGTACCTCTTTTGCCTCTTTCTGCACTTTTCTTGCCTTTTTCTGCACCTCTCTTCCCTCTTTCTGCACGTCTGTTGCCTCTTTCTGCACCTCATTTGCTTCTTTCTGCACCCCTGTTGTCTCTTTCTGCACTCATCTTCCCTCTTTCTGTACCTTTCCTGCCTGTTTTTGCATCTCACTTGCCTCTTTCTGCACTTTTCTTGCTTCTTTCTACACCTCTGTTGCTTCTTTCAGCAATTCTCTTGCCTCTTTGTGCACTTCTCTTGCCTGTTTCTGCACTTCTCTTGCTTCTTTCTGCACCCCTGTTGCTTCATTCTGCACTTTCCATGCTTCTTTCTGCACCAGTCTTGCTTCTTTCTGCACCCCTGTTGTCTCTTTATGTACCTCTTTTGCCTCTTTCTGCACTTTTCTTGCCTTTTTCTGCACCTCTCTTCCCTCTTTCTGCACGTCTGTTGCCTCTTTCTGCACCTCATTTGCTTCTTTCTGCACCCCTGTTGTCTCTTTCTGCACTCGTCTTCCCTCTTTCTGTACCTTTCCTGCCTGTTTTTGCATCTCACTTGCCTCTTTCTGCACTTTTCTTGCTTCTTTCTACACCTCTGTTGCTTCTTTCAGCAATTCTCTTGCCTGTTTCTGCACCTCTCTTGCCTTTTTGTGCACCTCTGTTGTCTCTTTCTGCACCTCACTTGCTCCTTTCTACACTTCTCTTGCCTCTTTCTGCACCCCTGCTGCTTCATTCTGCACTTTCTATGCTTCTTTCTACACCTGTCTTGCTGCTTTCTGCACCTCTGTTGTCTCTTTATGTACCTCTTTTGCCTCTTTCTGCACTTTTCTTGGCTTTTTCTGCACTTCTCTTCCCTCTTTCTGCACGTCTGTTGCCTCTTTCTGCACCTCATGTGCTTCTTTCTGCACCCCTGTTGTCTCTTTCTGCACTCGTCTTCCCTCTTTCTGTACCTTTCCTACCTGTTTTTGCAACTCACTTGCCTCTTGCTGCACTTTTCTTGCTTCTTTCTACAACTCTGTTGCTTCTTTCAGCAATTCTCTTGCATCTTTGTGCACTTCTCTTGCCTGTTTCTGCACCTCTCTTGCCTCTTTATGCACCTCTGTTGGCTCTTTCTGCACTTTTCTTGCCTTTTTCTGCACCTCTCTTCCCTCTTTCTGCACGTCTGTTGCCTCTTTCTGCACCTCATTTGCTTCTTTGTGCACCCCTGTTGTCTCTTTCAGCACTCGTCTTCCCTCTTTCTGTACCTTTCCTGCCTGTTTTTGCATCTCACTTGCCTCTTTCTGCACTTTTCTTGCTTCTTTCTACACCTCTGTTGCTTCTTTCAGCAATTCTCTTGCCTCTTTGTGCACTTCTCTTGCCTGTTTCTGCACTTCTCTTGCCTCTTTCTGCACCTCTGTTGCTTCATTCTGCACTTTCCATGCTTCTTTGTGCACCTGTCTTGCTTCTTTCTGCACCCCTGTTGTCTCTTTATGTACCTCTTTTGCCTCTTTCTGCACTTTTCTTGCCTTTTTCTGCACCTCTCTTCCCTCTTTCTGCACGTCTGTTGCCTCTTTCTGCACCTCATGTGCTTCTTTCTGCACCCCTGTTGTCTCTTTCTGCACTCGTCTTCCCTCTTTCTGTACCTTTCCTGCCTGTTTTTGCATCTCACTTGCCTCTTTCTGCACTTTTCTTGCTTCTTTCTACACCTCTGTTGCTTCTTTCAGCAATTCTCTTGCCTGTTTCTGCACCTCTCTTGCCTCTTTTTGCACCTCTGTTGGCTCTTTCTGCACCTCAGTTGCTCCTTTCTACACTTCTCTTGCCTCTTTCTGCACCCCTGTTGCTTCATTCTGCACTTTCCATGCTTCTTTCTGCACCTGTCTTGCTTCTTTCTGCACTCCTGTTGTCTCTTTATGTACCTCTTTTGCCTCTTTCTGCACTTTTCTTGCCTTTATTCTGCACCTCTCTTCCCTCTTTCTGCACGTCTGTTGCCTCTTTCTGCACCTCATTTGCTTCTTTCTGCACCCCTGTTGTCTCTTTCTGCACTCGTCTTCCCTCTTTCTGTACCTTTCCTGCCTGTTTTTGCATCTCACTTGCCTCTTTCTGCACTTTTCTTGCTTCTTTCTACACCTCTGTTGCTTCTTTCAGCAATTCTCTTGCCTCTTTATGCACTTCTCTTGCCTGTTTCTGCACCTCTCTTGCCTCTTTATGCACCTCTGTTGGCTCTTTCTGCACCTCACTTCCTCCTTTCTACACTTCTCTTGCCTCTTTCTGCACCCCTGTTGCTTCATTCTGCACTTTCCATGCTTCTTTCTGCACCTGTCTTGCTTCTTTCTGCACCCCTGTTGTCTCTTTATGTACCTCTTTTGCCTCTTTCTGCACTTTTCTTGCCTTTTTCTGCACCTCTCTTCCCTCTTTCTGCATGTCTGTTGCCTCTTTCTGCACCTCATTTGCTTCTTTCTGCACCCCTGTTGTCTCTTTCTGCACTCGTCTTCCCTCTTTCTGTACCTTTCCTGCCTGTTTTTGCATCTCACTTGCCTCTTTCTGCACTTTTCTTGCTTCTTTCTACACCTCTGTTGGTTCTTTCAGCAATTCTCTTGCCTCTTTGTGCACTTCTCTTGCCTGTTTCTGCACTTCTCTTGCCTCTTTCTGCACCCCTGTTGCTTCATTCTGCACTTTCCATGCTTCTTTCTGCACCTGTCTTGCTTCTTTCTGCACCCCTGTTGTCTCTTTATGTACCTCTTTTGCCTCTTTCTGCACTTTTCTTGCCTTTTTCTGCACCTCTCTTCCCTCTTTCTGCACGTCTGTTGCCTCTTTCTGCACCTCATGTGCTTCTTTCTGCACCCTGTTGTCTCTTTCTGCACTCGTCTTCCCTCTTTCTGTGCCTCTCCTGCCTGTTTTTGCATCTCACTTGCCTCTTTCTGCACTTTTCTTGCTTCTTTCTACACCTCTGTTGCTTCTTTCAGCAATTCTCTTGCCTGTTTCTGCACCTCTCTTGCCTCTTTTTGCACCTCTGTTGGCTCTTTCTGCACCTCACTTGCTCCTTTCTACACTTCTCTTGCCTCTTTCTGCACCCCTGTTGCTTCATTCTGCACTTTCCATGCTTCTTTCTGCACCTGTCTTGCTTCTTTCTGCACGCCTGTTGTCTCTTTATGTACCTCTTTTGCCTCTTTCTGCACTTTTCTTGCCTTTTTCTGCACCTCTCTTCCCTCTTTCTGCACGTCTGTTGCCTCTTTCTGCACCTCATTTGCTTCTTTCTGCACCCCTGTTGTCTCTTTCTGCACTCGTCTTCCCTCTTTCTGTACCTTTCCTGCCTGTTTTTGCATCTCACTTGCCTCTTTCTGCACTTTTCTTGCTTCTTTCTACACCTCTGTTGCTTCTTTCAGCAATTCTCTTGCCTCTTTGTGCACTTCTCTTGCCTGTTTCTGCACCTCTCTTGCCTCTTTTTGCACCTCTGTTGGCTCTTTCTGCACTTTCTCTTACACTGCTCTTTCTGCACCCTGTTGCTTCATTCTGCACTTTCCATGCTTCTTTCTGCACCTGTCTTGCTTCTTTCTGCACTCCTGTTGTCTCTTTATGTACCTCTTTTGCCTCTTTCTGCACTTTTCTTGCCTTTTTCTGCACCTCTCTTCCCTCTTTCTGCACGTCTGTTGCCTCTTTCTGCACCTCATTTGCTTCTTTCTGCACCCCTGTTGTCTCTTTCTGCACTCGTCTTCCCTCTTTCTGTACCTTTCCTGCCTGTTTTTGCATCTCACTTGCCTCTTTCTGCACTTTTCTTGCTTCTTTCTACACCTCTGTTGCTTCTTTCAGCAATTCTCTTGCCTCTTTGTGCACTTCTCTTGCCTGTTTCTGCACTTCTCTTGCCTCTTTCTGCACCCCTGTTGCTTCATTCTGCACTTTCCATGCTTCTTTGTGCACCTGTCTTGCTTTTTTCTGCACCCCTGTTGTCTCTTTATGTACCTCTTTTGCCTCTTTCTGCACTTTTCTTGCCTTTTTCTGCACCTCTCTTCCCTCTTTCTGCACGTCTGTTGCCTCTTTCTGCACCTCATTTGCTTCTTTCTGCACCCCTGTTGTCTCTTTCTGCACTCGTCTTCCCTCTTTCTGTACCTTTCCTGCCTGTTTTTGCATCTCACTTGCCTCTTTCTGCACTTTTCTTGCTTCTTTCTACTCCTCTGTTACTTTTTTCAGCAATTCTGTTGCCTGTTTCTGCACCTCTCTTGCCTCTTTTTGCACCTCTGTTGTCTCTTTCTGCACCATAGTTGCTCCTTTCTACACTTCTCTTGCCTCTTTCTGCACCCCTGCTGCTTCATTCTGCACTTTCCAAGCTTCTTTCTGCACCTGTCTTGCTTCTTTCTGCACCCCTGTTGTCTCTTTATGTACCTCTTTTGCCTCTTTCTGCACTTTTCTTGGCTTTTTCTGCACCTCTCTTCCCTCTTTCTGCACGTCTGTTGCCTCTTTCTGCACCTCATTTGCTTCTTTCTGCACCCCTGTTGTCTCTTTCTGCACTCGTCTTCCCTCTTTCTGTACCTTTCCTGCCTGTTTTTGCATCTCACTTGCCTCTTTCTGCACTTTTCTTGCTTCTTTCTACACCTCTGTTGCTTCTTTCAGCAATTCTCTTGCCTCTTTGTGCACTTCTCTTGCCTGTTTCTGCACCTCTCTTGCCTATTTTTGCACCTCTGTTGGCTCTTTCTGCACTTCTCTTGCGTCTTTCTGCACCCTGTTGCTTCATTCTGCACTTTCCATGCTTCTTTCTGCACCTGTCTTGCTTCTTTCTGCACTCCTGTTGTCTCTTTATGTACCTCTTTTGCCTCTTTCTGCACTTTTCTTGCCTTTATTCTGCACCTCTCTTCCCTCTTTCTGCACGTCTGTTGCCTCTTTCTGCACCTCATTTGCTTCTTTCTGCACCCCTGTTGTCTCTTTCTGCACTCGTCTTCCCTCTTTCTGTACCTTTCCTGCCTGTTTTTGCATCTCACTTGCCTCTTTCTGCACTTTTCTTGCTTCTTTCTACACCTCTGTTGCTTCTTTCAGCAATTCTCTTGCCTCTTTATGCACTTTTCTTGCCTGTTTCTGCACCTCTCTTGCCTCTTTATTGCACCTCTGTTGGCTCTTTCTGCACCTCACTTGCTCCTTTCTACCCTTCTCTTGCCTCTTTCTGCACCCCTGTTGCTTCATTCTGCACTTTCCATGCTTCTTTCTGCACCTGTCTTGCTTCTTTCTGCACCCCTGTTGTCTCTTTATGTACCTCTTTTGCCTCTTTCTGCACTTTTCTTGGCTTTTTCTGCACCTCTCTTCCCTCTTTCTGCACGTCTGTTGCCTCTTTCTGCACCTCATTTGCTTCTTTCTGCACCCCTGTTGTCTCTTTCTGCACTCGTCTTCCCTCTTTCTGTACCTTTCCTGCCTGTTTTTGCATCTCACTTGCCTCTTTCTGCACTTTTCTTGCTTCTTTCTACACCTCTGTTGCCTATTTTTGCACCTCTGTTGGCTCTTTCTGCACCTCACTTGCTCCTTTCTACACTTCTCTTGCCTCTTTCTGCACCCCTGTTGCTTCATTCTGCACTTTCCATGCTTCTTTCTGCACCTGTCTTGCTTCTTTCTGCACTCCTGTTGTCTCTTTATGTACCTCTTTTGCCTCTTTCTGCACTTTTCTTGCCTTTTTCTGCACCTCTCTTCCCTCTTTCTGCACGTCTGTTGCCTCTTTCTGCACCTCATTTGCTTCTTTCTGCACCCCTGTTGTCTCTTTCTGCACTCGTCTTCCCTCTTTCTGTACCTTTCCTGCCTGTTTTTGCATCTCACTTGCCTCTTTCTGCACTTTTCTTGCTTCTTTCTACACCTCTGTTGCTTCTTTCTGCACCTCATTTGCTTCTTTCTGCACCTCTGTTGTCTTTATGCACTTCGTCTTCCCTGTTTCTGCACCTTTCCTGCCTGTTTCTGCACCTCACTTGCCTCTTTCTGCACTTTTCTTGCTTCTTTCTGCACCTCTGTTGCCTCTTTCTGCACCTCTGTTGGCTCTTTCTGCACCTCTCTTGCCTCTTTCTGCACTTCTCTTGCCTCTTTCTGCACCTCTGTTGCTTCATTCTGCACTTTCCGTGCTTCTTTCTGCACCTGTCTTGCTTCTTTCTGCACCCCTGTTGTCTCTTTCTGCACTCGTCTTCCCTCTTTCTGTACCTTTCCTGCCTGTTTTTGCATCTCACTTGCCTCTTTCTGCACTTTTCTTGCTTCTTTCTACACCTCTGTTGCCTATTTTTGCACCTCTGTTGGCTCTTTCTGCACCTCACTTGCTCCTTTCTACACTTCTCTTGCCTCTTTCTGCACCCCTGTTGCTTCATTCTGCACTTTCCATGCTTCTTTCTGCACCTGTCTTGCTTCTTTCTGCACTCCTGTTGTCTCTTTATGTACCTCTTTTGCCTCTTTCTGCACTTTTCTTGCCTTCATTCTGCACCTCTCTTCCCTCTTTCTGCACGTCTGTTGCCTCTTTCTGCACCTCATTTGCTTCTTTCTGCACCCCTGTTGTCTCTTTCTGCACTCGTCTTCCCTCTTTCTGTACCTTTCCTGCCTGTTTTTGCATCTCACTTGCCTCTTTCTGCACTTTTCTTGCTTCTTTCTACACCTCTGTTGCTTCTTTCTGCACCTCATTTGCTTCTTTCTGCACCCCTGTTGTCTTTATGCACTCGTCTTCCCTCTTTCTGTACCTTTCCTGCCTGTTTTTGCATCTCACTTGCCTCTTTCTGCACTTTTCTTGCTTCTTTCTACACCTCTGTTGCCTATTTTTGCACCACTGTTGGCTATTTCTGCACCTCACTTGCTCCTTTCTACACTTCTCTTGCGTCTTTCTGCACCCCTGTTGCTTCATTCTGCACTTTCCATGCTTCTTTCTGCACCTGTCTTGCTTCTTTCTGCACCCCTGTTGTCTCTTTCTGCACTCTTCTTCCCTCTTTCTGTACCTTTCCTGCCTGTTTTTGCATCTCACTTGCCTCTTTCTGCACTTTTCTTGCTTCTTTCTACACCTCTGTTGCCTATTTTTGCACCTCTGTTGGCTCTTTCTGCACCTCACTTGCTCCTTTCTACACTTCTCTTGCGTCTTTCTGCACCCCTGTTGCTTCATTCTGCACTTTCCATGCTTCTTTCTGCACCTGTCTTGCTTCTTTCTGCACTCCTGTTGTCTCTTTATGTACCTCTTTTGCCTCTTTCTTCACTTTTCTTGCCTTTATTCTGTACCTCTCTTCCCTCTTTCTGCACGTCTGTTGCCTCTTTCTGCACCTCATTTGCTTCTTTCTGCACCCCTGTTGTCTTTATGCACTCGTCTTCCCTCTTTCTGTACCTTTCCTGCCTGTTTTTGCATCTCACTTGCCTCTTTCTGCACTTTTCTTGCTTCTTTCTACACATCTGTTGCTTCTTTCAGCAATTCTCTTGCCTCTTTATGCACTTTTCTTGCCTGTTTCTGCACCTCTCTTGCCTCTTTATTCACCTCTGTTGGCTCTTTCTGCACCTCACTTGCTCCTTTCTACCCTTCTCTTGCCTCTTTCTGCACCCCTGTTGCTTCATTCTGCACTTTCCATGCTTCTTTCTGCACCTGTCTTGCTTCTTTCTGCACCCCTGTTGTCTCTTTATGTACCTCTTTTGACTCTTTCTGCACTTTTCTTGGCTTTTTCTGCACCTCTCTTCCCTCTTTCTGCACATCTGTTGCCTCTTTCTGCACCTCATTTGCTTCTTTCTGCACCCCTGTTGTCTCTTTCTGCACCTCACTTGCTCCTTTCTACACTTCTCTTGCGTCTTTCTGCACCCCTGTTGCTTCATTCTGCACTTTCCATGCTTCTTTCTGCACCTGTCTTGCTTCTTTCTGCACTCCTGTTGTCTCTTTATGTACCTCTTTTGCCTCTTTCTGCACTTTTCTTGCCTTTATTCTGCACCTCTCTTCCCTCTTTCTGCACGTCTGTTGCCTCTTTCTGCACCTCATTTGCTTCTTTCTGCACCCCTGTTGTCTCTTTCTGCACTCGTCTTCCCTCTTTCTGTACCTTTCCTGCCTGTTTTTGCATCTCACTTGCCTCTTTCTGCACTTTTCTTGCTTCTTTCTACACCTCTGTTGCTTCTTTCAGCAATTCTCTTGCCTCTTTATGCACTTCTCTTGCCTGTTTCTGCACCTGTCTTGCTTCTTTCTGCACCCCTGTTGCTTCATTCTGCACTTTTCATGCTTCTTTGTGCACCTGTCTTGATTCTTTCTGCACCACTGTTGTCTCTTTATGTACCTCTTTTGCCTCTTTCTGCACTTTTCTTGCCTTTTTCTGCACCTCTCTTCCCTCTTTCTGCATGTCTGTTGCCTCTTTCTGCACCTCATGTGCTTCTTTCTGCACCCCTGTTGTCTCTTTCTGCACTCGTCTTCCCTCTTTCTGTACCTTTCCTGCCTGTTTTTGCATCTCACTTGCCTCTTTCTGCACTTTTCTTGCTTCTTTCTACACCTCTGTTGCTTCTTTCAGCAATTCTCTTGCCTCTTTATGCACTTCTCTTGCCTGTTTCTGCACCTCTCTTGCCTCTTTTTGCACCTCTGTTGGCTCTTTGCACCTGCACTTCTCCTTTCTGCACTTCTCTTGCCTCGCACCCTGTTGCTTCATTCTGCACTTTCCATGCTTCTTTCTGCACCTGTCTTGCTTCTTTCTGCACTCCTGTTGTCTCTTTATGTACCTCTTTTGCCTCTTTCTGCACTTTTCTTGCCTTTATTCTGCACCTCTCTTCCCTCTTTCTGCACGTCTGTTGCCTCTTTCTGCACCTCATTTGCTTCTTTCTGCACCCCTGTTCTCTTTCTGCACTCGTCTTCCCTCTTTCTGTACCTTTCCTGCCTGTTTTTGCAACTCACTTGCCTCTTTCTGCACTTTTCTTGCTTCTTTCTACACCCCTGTTGTTTCTTTCAGCAATTCTCTTGCCTCTTTGTGCACTTCTCTTGCCTGTTTCTGTACCTCTCTTGCCTCTTTATGCACCTCTGTTGGCTCTTTCTGCACCACACTTGCTCCTTTCTACACTTCTCTTGCCTCTTTCTGCACCCCTGTTGCTTCATTCTGCACTTTCCATGCTTCTTTCTGCACCTGTCTTGCTTCTTTCTGCACCCCTGTTGTCTCTTTATGTACCTCTTTTGCCTCTTTCTGCACTTTTCTTGCCTTTTTCTGCACCTCTCTTCCCTCTTTCTGCACGTCTGTTGCCTCTTTCTGCACCTCATTTGCTTCTTTCTGCACCCCTGTTGTCTCTTTCTGCACTCGTCTTCCCTCTTTCTGTACCTTTCCTGCCTGTTTTTGCATCTCACTTGCCTCTTTCTGCACTTTTCTTGCTTCTTTCTACATCTCTGTTGCTTCTTTCAGCAATTCTCTTGCCTCTTTGTGCACTTCTCTTGCCTGTTTCTGCACTTCTCTTGCCTCTTTCTGCACCCCTGTTGCTTCATTCTGCACTTTCCATGCTTCTTTGTGCACCTGTCTTGCTTCTTTCTGCACCCCTGTTGTCTCTTTATGTACCTCTTTTGCCTCTTTCTGCACTTTTCTTGCCTTTTTCTGCACCTCTCTTCCCTCTTTCTGCATGTCTGTTGCCTCTTTCTGCACCTCATGTGCTTCTTTCTGCACCCCTGTTGTCTCTTTCTGCACTCGTCTTCCCTCTTTCTGTACCTTTCCTGCCTGTTTTTGCATCTCACTTGCCTCTTTCTGCACTTTTCTTGCTTCTTTCTACACCTCTGTTGCTTCTTTCAGCAATTCTCTTGCCTGTTTCTGCACCTCTCTTGCCTCTTTTTGCACCTCTGTTGGCTCTTTCTGCACCTCACTTGCTCCTTTCTACACTTCTCTTGCCTCTTTCTGCACCCCTGTTGCTTCATTCTGCACTTTCCATGCTTCTTTCTGCACCTGTCTTGCTTCTTTCTGCACCCCTGTTGTCTCTTTATGTACCTCTTTTGCCTCTTTCTGCACTTTTCTTGCCTTTTTCTGCACCTCTCTTCCCTCTTTCTGCACGTCTGTTGCCTCTTTCTGCACCTCATTTGCTTCTTTCTGCACCCCTGTTGTCTCTTTCTGCACTCGTCTTCCCTCTTTCTGTACCTTTCCTGCCTGTTTTTGCATCTCACTTGCCTCTTTCTGCACTTTTCTTGCTTCTTTCTACACCTCTGTTGCTTCTTTCAGCAATTCTCTTGCCTCTTTATGCACTTCTCTTGCCTGTTTCTGCACCTCTCTTGCCTCTTTATGCACCTCTGTTGGGTCTTTCTGTACCTCACTTGCTTCTTTCTACCCTTCTCTTTCCTCTTTCTGCACCCCTGTTGCTTCATTCTGCACTTTCCATGCTTCTTTCTGTACCTGTCTTGCTTCTTTCTGCACTCCTGTTGTCTCTTTATGCACCTCTTTTGCCTCTTTCTGCACTTTTCTTGCCTTTTTCTGCACCTCTCTTCCCTCTTTCTGCACGTCTGTTGCCTCTTTCTGCACCTCATTTGCTTCTTTCTGCACCCCTGTTGTCTCTTTCTGCACTCGTCTTCCCTCTTTCTGTACCTTTCCTGCCAGTTTTTGCATCTCACTTGCCTCTTTCTGCACTTTTCTTGCTTCTTTCTACACCTCTGTTGCTTCTTTCAGCAATTCTCTTGCCTCTTTGTGCACTTCTCTTGCCTGTTTCTGCACCTCTCTTGCCTCTTTTTGCACCTCTGTTGGCTCTTTCTGCACCTCACTTGCTCCTTTCTACACTTCTCTTGCCTCTTTCTGCACCCCTGTTGCTTCATTCTGCACTTTCCATGCTTCTTTCTGCACCTGTCTTGCTTCTTTCTGCACCCTGTTGTCTCTTTATGTACCTCTTTTGCCTCTTTCTGCACTTTTCTTGCCTTTTTCTGCACCTCTCTTCCCTCTTTCTGCACGTCTGTTGCCTCTTTCTGCACCTCATTTGCTTCTTTCTGCAACCCTGTTGTCTCTTTCTGCACTCGTCTTCCCTCTTTCTGTACCTTTCCTGCCTGTTTTTGCATCTCACTTGCCTTTTTCTGCACTTTTCTAGCTTCTTTCTACACCTCTGTTGCTTCTTTCAGCAATTCTCTTGCCTCTTTGTGCACTTCTCTTGCCTGTTTCTGCACTTCTCTTGCCTCTTTCTGCACCCCTGTTGCTTCATTCTGCACTTTCCATGCTTCTTTGTGCACCTGTCTTGCTTCTTTCTGCACCCCTGTTGTCTCTTTATGTACCTCTTTTGCCTCTTTCTGCACTTTTCTTGCCTTTTTCTGCACCTCTCTTCCCTCTTTCTGCATGTCTGTTGCCTCTTTCTGCACCTCATGTGCTTCTTTCTGCACCCCTGTTGTCTCTTTCTGCACTCGTCTTCCCTCTTTCTGTACCTTTCCTGCCTGTTTTTGCATCTCACTTGCCTCTTTCTGCACTTTTCTTGCTTCTTTCTACACCTCTGTTGCTTCTTTCAGCAATTCTCTTGCCTCTTTATGCACTTCTCTTGCCTGTTTCTGCACCTCTCTTGCCTATTTTTGCACCTCTGTTGGCTCTTTCTGCACCTCACTTGCTCCTTTCAACACTTCTCTTGCGTCTTTCTGCACCCCTGTTGCTTCATTCTGCACTTTCCATGCTTCTTTCTGCACCTGTCTTGCTTCTTTCTGCACTCCTGTTGTCTCTTTATGTACCTCTTTTGCCTCTTTCTGCACTTTTCTTGCCTTTATTCTGCACCTCTCTTCCTCTTTCTGCACGTCTGTTGCCTCTTTCTGCACCTCATTTGCTTCTTTCTGCACCCCTGATGTCTCTTTCTGCACTCGTCTTCCCTCCTTCTGTACCTTTCCTGCCTGTTTTTGCATCTCACTTGCCTCTTTCTGCATTTTTCTTGCTTCTTTCTACACCTCTGTTGCTTCTTTCAGCAATTCTCTTGCCTCTTTATGCAGTTCTCTTGCCTGTTTCTGCACCTCTCTTGCCTATTTTTGCACCTCTGTTGGCTCTTTCTGCACCTCACTTGCTCCTTTCTACACTTCTGTTGCCTCTTTCTGCACCCCTGTTGCTTAATTCTGTACTTTCCATGCTTCTTTCTGCACCTGTCTTGCTTCTTTCTGCACTCCTGTTTTCTCTTTAAGTACCTCTTTTGCCTCTTTCTGCACTTTTCTTGCCTTTTTCTGCACTCTCTTCCCTCTTTCTGCACGTCTGTTGCCTCTTTCAGCACCTCATTTGCTTCTTTCTGCACCCCTGTTGTCTCTTTCTGCACTCGTCTTCCCTCTTTCTGTACCTTTCCTGCCTGTTTTTGCATCTCACTTGCCTCTTTCTGCACTTTTCTTGCTTCTTTCTACACCTCTGTTGCTTCTTTCAGCAATTCTCTTGCCTCTTTGTTCCCTTCTCTTGCCTGTTTCTGAACTTCTCTTGCCTCTTTCCGCACCCCTGTTGCTTCATTCTGCACTTTCCATTCTTTTTTCTGCACCTGTCTTGCTTCTTTCTGCACCCCTGTTGTCTCTTTATGTACCTCTTTTGCCTCTTTCTGCACTTTTCTTGCCTTTTTCTGCACCTCTCTTCCCTCTTTCTGCACGTCTGTTGCCTCTTTCTGCACCTCATTTGCTTCTTTCTGCACCCCTGTTGTCTCTTTCTGCACTAGTCTTCCCTCTTTCTGTACCTTTCCTGCCTGTTTTTGCATCTCACTTGCCTCTTTCTGCACTTTTCTTGCTTCTTTCTACACCTCTGTTGCTTCTTTCAGCAATTCTCTTGCCTCTTTCTGCACTTCTCTTACCTGTTTCTGCACTTCTCTTGCCTCTTTTTGCACCTCTGTTGGCTCTTTCTGCACCTCACTTTCTCCTTTCTACACTTCTCTTGCCTCGTTCTGCACCCCTGATGCTTCATTCTGCACTTTACATTCTTCTTTCTGCACCTGTCTTGCTTCTTTCTGCACCCCTGTTGTCTCTTTATGTACCTCTTTTGCCTCTTTCTGCACTTTTCTTGCCTTTTTCTGCACCTCTCTTCCCTCTTTCTGCACGTCTGTTGCCTCTTTCTGTACCTCATTTGCTTCTTTCTGCACCCCTGTTGTCTCTTTCTGCACTCGTGTTCCCTCTTTCTGTACCTTTCCTGCCTGTTTTTGCATCTCACTTGCCTCTTTCTGCACTTTTCTTGCTTCTTTCTACACCCTCTGTTGCTTCTTTCAGTAATTCTCTTGCCTCTTTGTGCACTTCTTTTGCCTGTTTCTGCACCTCTCTTGCCTCTTTTGCACCTCTGTTGGCTGTTTCTGTACCTCACTTGCTCCTTTCTACACTTCTCTTGCCTCTTTCTGCACCCCTGTTGCTTCATTCTGTACTTTCCATGCTTCTTTCTGCACCTGTCTTGCTTCTTTCTGCACCCCTGTTGTCTCTTTATGTACCTCTTTTGCCTCTTTCTGCACTTTTCTTGCCTTTTTCTGCACCTCTCTTCCCTCTTTCTGCACGTCTGTTGCCTCTTTCTGCACCTCATTTGCTTATTTCTGCACCCCTGTTGTCTCTTTCTGCACTTGTCTTCCCTCTTTCTGTACCTTTCCTGCCTGTTTTTGCATCTCACTTGCCTCTTTCTGCACTTTTCTTGCTTCTTTCTACACCTCTGTTGCTTCTTTCAGCAATTCTCTTGCCTCTTTGTGCACTTCTCTTGCCTGTTTCTGCACTTCTCTTGCCTCTTTCTGCACCCCTGTTGCTTCATTCTGCACTTTCCATGCTTCTTTCTGCACCTGTCTTGCTTCTTTCTGCACTCCTGTTGTCTCTTTATGTACCTCTTTTGCCTCTTTCTGCACTTTTCTTGCCTTTTTCTGCACCTCTCTTCCCTCTTTCTGCACGTCTGTTGCCTCTATCTGCACCTCATGTGCTTCTTTCTGCACCCCTGTTGTCTCTTTCTGCACTCGTCTTCCCTCTTTCTATACCTTTCCTGCCTGTTTTTGCATCTCACTTGCCTCTTTCTGCACTTTTCTTGCTTCTTTCTACACCTCTGTTGCTTCTTTCAGCAACTCTCTTGCCTCTTTGTGCACTTCCCGTGCCTGTTTCTGCACCTCTCTTGCCTATTTTTGTACCTCTGTTGGCTCTTTCTGCACCTCACTTGCTCCTTTCTACACTTCTCTTGCATCTTTCTGCACCCCTGTTGCTTCATTCTGCACTTTCCATGCTTCTTTCTATACCTCTGTTGCTTCTTTCAGCAATTCTCTTGCCTCTTTGTGCACTTCTCTTGCCTGTTTCTGCACTTCTCTCGCCTCTTTTTGCACCTCTGTTGGCTCTTTCTGCACCTCAATTGCTCCTTACAACACTTCCCTTGCCTCTTTCTGCACCCCTGTTGCTTCAATCTGCACTTTCCATGCTTCTTTCTGCACCTGTCTTGCTTCTTTCTGCACCCCTCTTGTCTCTTTATGTACCTCTTTTGCCTCTTTCTGCACTTTTCTTGCCTTTTTCTGCACCTCTCTTCCCTCTTTCTGCACGTCTGTTGCCTCTTTCTGTACCTCATTTGCTTCTTTCTGCACCCCTGTTGTCTCTTTCTGCACTCGTGTTCCCTCTTTCTGTATCTTTCCTGCCTGTTTTTGCTCCTCACTTGCCTCTTTCTACACTTTTCTTGCTTCTTTCTACACCTCTGTTGCTTCTTTCAGCAATTCTCTTGCCTCTTTTTGCACTTCTCTTGCCTGTTTCTGCTCTTCTCTTGCCTCTTTCTGCACCACGGTTGCTTCATTCTGCACTTTCCATGCTTCATTCTGCACCTGTCTTGCTTCTTTCTGCACTCCTGTTGTCTCTTTATGTACCTCTTTTGCCTCTTTCTGCACTTTTCTTGCCTTTTTCTGCACCTCTCTTCCCTCTTTCTGCATGTCTGTTGCCTCTTTCTGCACCTCATTTGCTTCTTTCTGCACCCCTGTTGTCTCTTTATGCACTAGTCTTCCCTCTTTCTGTACCTTTCCGGCCTGTTTTTGCATCTCACTTGCCTTTTTCTGCACTTTTCTTGCTTCTTTCTACACCCCTGTTGCTTCTTTCAGCAATTCTCTTGCCTCTTTCTGCACTTCTCTTACCTGTTTCTGCACTTCTCTTGCCTCTTTTTGCACCTCTGTTGGCTCTTTCTGCACCTCACTTTCTCCTTTCTACACTTCTCTTGCCTCTTTCTGCACCCCTGATGCTTCATTCTGCACTTTACATTCTTCTTTCTGCACCTGTCTTGCTTCTTTCTGCACCCCTGTTGTCTCTTTATGTACCTCTTTTGCCTCTTTCTGCACTTTTCTTGCCTTTTTCTGCACCTCTCTTCCCTCTTTCTGCACGTCTGTTGCCTCTTTCTGCACCTCATGTGCTTCTTTCTGCACCCCTGTTGTCTCTTTCTGCACTCGTCTTCCCTCTTTCTGTACCTTTCCTGCCTGTTTTTGCATCTCACTTGCCTCTTTCTGCACTTTTCTTGCTTCTTTCTACACCTCTGTTGCTTCTTTCAGCAATTCTCTTGCCTCTTTGTGCACTTCTCTTGCCTGTTTCTGCACCTCTCTTGCCTCTTTTGCACCTCTGCTGGCTGTTTCTGCACCTCACTTGCTCCTTTCTACACTTCTCTTGCCTCTTTCTGCACCCCTGTTGCTTCATTCTGTACTTTCCATGCTTCTTTCTGTACCTGTCTTGCTTCTTTCTGCAGCCCTTTTGTCTCTTTATGTACCTCTTTTGCCTCTTTCTGCACTTTTCTTGCCTTTTTCTGCCTTTTTCTGCACCTCTCTTCCCTCTTTCTGCACGTCTGTTGCCTCTTTCTGCACCTCATTTGCTTATTTCTGCACCCCTGTTGTCTCTTTCTGCACTTGTCTTCCCTCTTTCTGTACCTTTCCTGCCTGTTTTTGCATCTCACTTGCCTCTTTCTGCACTTTTCTTGCTTCTTTCTACACCTCTGTTGCTTCTTTCAGCAATTCTCTTGCCTCTTTGTGCACTTCTCTTGCCTGTTTCTGCACTTCTCTTGCCTCTTTCTGCACCCCTGTTGCTTCATTCTGCACTTTCCATGCTTCTTTCTGCACCTGTCTTGCTTCTTTCTGCACCCCTGTTGTCTCTTTATGTACCTCTTTTGCCTCTTTCTGCACTTTTCTTGCCTTTTTCTGCACCTCTCTTCCCTCTTTCTGCACGTCTGTTGCCTCTTTCTGCACCTCATTTGCTTCTTTCTGCACCCCTGTTGTCTCTTTCTGCACTCGTCTTCCCTCTTTCTGTACCTTTCCTGCCTGTTTTTGCATCTCACTTGCCTCTTTCTGCACTTTTCTTGCTTCTTTCTACACCTCTGTTGCTTCTTTCAGCAATTCTCTTGCCTCTTTGTGCACTTCTCTTGCCTGTTTCTGCACCTCTCTTGCCTCTTTTTGCACCTCTGTTGGCTCTTTCTGCACCTCACTTGCTCCTTTCTACACTTCTCTTGCCTCTTTCTGCACCCCTGTTGCTTCATTCTGCACTTTCCATGCTTCTTTCTGCACCTGTCTTGCTTCTTTCTGCACTCCTGTTGTCTCTTTATGTACCTCTTTTGCCTCTTTCTGCACTTTTCTTGCCTTTTTCTGCACCTCTCTTCCCTCTTTCTGCACGTCTGTTGCCTCTTTCTGCACCTCATTTGCTTCTTTCTGCACCCCTGTTGTCTCTTTCTGCACTCGTCTTCCCTCTTTCTGTACCTTTCCTGCCTGTTTTTGCATCTCACTTGCCTCTTTCTGCACTTTTCTTGCTTCTTTCTACACCTCTGTTGCTTCTTTCAGCAATTCTCTTGCCTCTTTGTGCACTTCTCTTGCCTGTTTCTGCACCTCTCTTGCCTCTTTATGCACCTCTGTTGGCTCTTTCTGCACCTCACTTCCTCCTTTCTACACTTCTCTTGCCTCTTTCTGCACCCCTGTTGCTTCATTCTGCACTTTCCATGCTTCTTTCTGCACCTGTCTTGCTTCTTTCTGCACCCCTGTTGTCTCTTTATGTACCTCTTTTGCCTCTTTCTGCACTTTTCTTGCCTTTTTCTGCACCTCTCTTCCCTCTTTCTGCACGTCTGTTGCCTCTTTCTGCACCTCATTTGCTTCTTTCTGCACCCCTGTTGTCTCTTTCTGCACTCGTCTTCCCTCTTTCTGTACCTTTCCTGCCTGTTTTTGCATCTCACTTGCCTCTTTCTGCACTTTTCTTGCTTCTTTCTACACCTCTGTTGCTTCTTTCAGCAATTCTCTTGCCTCTTTGTGCACTTCTCTTGCCTGTTTCTGCACTTCTCTTGCCTCTTTCTGCACCCCTGTTGCTTCATTCTGCACTTGCCATGCTTCTTTCTGCACCTGTCTTGCTTCTTTCTGCACTCCTGTTGTCTCTTTATGTACCTCTTTTGCCTCTTTCTGCACTTTTCTTGCCTTTTTCTGCACCTCTCTTCCCTCTTTCTGCATGTCTGTTGCCTCTTTCTGCACCTCATTTGCTTCTTTCTGCACCCCTGTTGTCTCTTTCTGCACTCGTCTTCCCTCTTTCTGTACCTTTCCTGCCTGTTTTTGCATCTCACTTGCCTCTTTCTGCACTTTTCTTGCTTCTTTCTACACCTCTGTTGCTTCTTTCAGCAATTCTCTTGCCTCTTTCTGCACTTCTCTTACCTGTTTCTGCACTTCTCTTGCCTCTTTTGCACCTCTGTTGGCTCTTTCTGCACCTCACTTGCTCCTTTCTACACTTCTCTTGCCTCTTTCTGCACCCCTGCTGCTTCATTCTGCACTTTCCATGCTTCTTTCTGCACCTGTCTTGCTTCTTTCTGCACCCCTGTTGTCTCTTTATGTACCTCTTTTGCCTCTTTCTGCACTTTTCTTGGCTTTTTCTGCACCTCTCTTCCCTCTTTCTGCACGTCTGTTGCCTCTTTCTGCACCTCATTTGCTTCTTTCTGCACCCCTGTTGTCTCTTTCTGCACTCGTCTTCCCTCTTTCTGTACCTTTCCTGCCTGTTTTTGCATCTCACTTGCCTCTTTCTGCACTTTTCTTGCTTCTTTCTACACCTCTGTTGCTTCTTTCAGCAATTCTCTTGCCTCTTTATGCACTTCTCTTGCCTGTTTCTGCACCTCTCTTGCCTATTTTTGCACCTCTGTTGGCTCTTTCTGCACTCACTTGCTCCTTCACCTCTTGCTCTTTCTGCACCCCTGTTGCTTCATTCTGCACTTTCCATGCTTCTTTCTGCACCTGTCTTGCTTCTTTCTGCACTCCTGTTGTCTCTTTATGTACCTCTTTTGCCTCTTTCTTCACTTTTCTTGCCTTTATTCTGCACCTCTCTTCCCTCTTTCTGCACGTCTGTTGCCTCTTTCTGCACCTCATTTGCTTCTTTCTGCACCCCTGTTGTCTCTTTCTGCACTCGTCTTCCCTCTTTCTGTACCTTTCCTGCCTGTTTTTGCATCTCACTTGCCTCTTTCTGCACTTTTCTTGCTTCTTTCTACACCTCTGTTGCTTCTTTCAGCAATTCTCTTGCCTCTTTATGCACTTCTCTTGCCTGTTTCTGCACCTCTCTTGCCTCTTTATGCACCTCTGTTGGCTCTTTCTGCACCTCACTTGCTCCTTTCTACCCTTCTCTTGCCTCTTTCTGCACCCCTGTTGCTTCATTCTGCACTTTCCATGCTTCTTTCTGCACCTGTCTTGCTTCTTTCTGCACCCCTGTTGTCTCTTTATGTACCTCTTTTGCCTCTTTCTGCACTTTTCTTGCCTTTTTCTGCACCTCTCTTCCCTCTTTCTGCACGTCTGTTGCCTCTTTCTGCACCTCATTTGCTTCTTTCTGCACCCCTGTTGTCTCTTTCTGCACTCGTCTTCCCTCTTTCTGTACCTTTCCTGCCTGTTTTTGCATCTCACTTGCCTCTTTCTGCACTTTTCTTGCTTCTTTCTACACCTCTGTTGCTTCTTTCAGCAATTCTCTTGCCTCTTTCTGCACTTCTCTTACCTGTTTCTGCACTTCTCTTGCCTCTTTTTGCACCTCTGTTGGCTCTTTCTGCACCTCACTTTCTCCTTTCTACACTTCTCTTGCCTCGTTCTGCACCCCTGATGCTTCATTCTGCACTTTACATTCTTCTTTCTGCACCTGTCTTGCTTCTTTCTGCACCCCTGTTGTCTCTTTATGTACCTCTTTTGCCTCTTTCTGCACTTTTCTTGCCTTTTTCTGCACCTCTCTTCCCTCTTTCTGCACGTCTGTTGCCTCTATCTGCACCTCATGTGCTTCTTTCTGCACCCCTGTTGTCTCTTTCTGCACTCGTCTTCCCTCTTTCTGTACCTTTCCTGCCTGTTTTTGCATCTCACTTGCCTCTTTCTGCACTTTTCTTGCTTCTTTCTACACCTCTGTTGCTTCTTTCAGCAATTCTCTTGCCTCTTTGTGCACTTCTCTTGCCTGTTTCTGCACCTCTCTTGCCTCTTTTGCACCTCTGTTGGCTGTTTCTGCACCTCACTTGCTCCTTTCTACACTTCTCTTGCCTCTTTCTGCACCCCTGTTGCTTCATTCTGCACTTTCCATGCTTCTTTCTGCACCTGTCTTGCTTCTTTCTGCACCCCTGTTGTCTCTTTATGTACCTCTTTTGCCTCTTTCTGCCCTTTTCTTGCCTTTTTCTGCACCTCTCTTCCCTCTTTCTGCACGTCTGTTGCCTCTTTCTGCACCTCATTTGCTTCTTTCTGCACCCCTGTTGTCTCTTTCTGCACTTGTCTTCCCTCTTTCTGTACCTTTCCTGCCTGTTTTTGCATCTCACTTGCCTCTTTCTGCACTTTTCTTGCTTCTTTCTACACCTCTGTTGCTTCTTTCAGCAATTCTCTTGCCTCTTTGTGCACTTCTCTTACCTGTTTCTGCACTTCTCTTGCCTCTTTCTGCACCCCTGTTGCTTCATTCTGCACTTTCCATGCTTCTTTCTGCACCTGTCTTGCTTCTTTCTGCACACCTGTTGT
Source organism: Calotriton arnoldi (assembly GCA_963921515.1). Lineage (NCBI taxonomy): Eukaryota > Metazoa > Chordata > Amphibia > Caudata > Salamandridae > Calotriton > Calotriton arnoldi. The sequence goes on along the minus strand of CAWUFW010022718.1, from coordinate 14,685 downwards.
CTCTTTATGTACCTCTTTTGCCTCTTTCTGCACTTTTCTTGCCTTTTTCTGCACCTCTCTTCCCTCTTTCTGCACGTCTGTTGCCTCTTTCTGCACCTCATGTGCTTCTTTCTGCACCCCTGTTGTCTCTTTCTGCACTCATCTTCCCTCTTTCTATACCTTTCCTGGCTGTTTTTGCATCTCACTTGCCTCTTTCTGCACTTTTCTTGCTTCTTTCTACACCTCTGTTGCTTCTTTCAGCAACTCTCTTGCCTCTTTGTGCACTTCCCGTGACTGTTTCTGCACCTCTCTTGTCTATTTTTGTACCTCTGTTGGCTCTTTCTGCACCTCACTTGCTCCTTTCTACACTTCTCATGCGTCTTTCTTGTAGGAGAGTAGGATCTGCTTTGTGAGAAGTTGGCCTGGTATATGCTGTCCACTAATTATAGTGGGCACCTTGCACCAGTCCAAACAACCCCTTATTGGAGATAGGTTAAAGACAACCTTTATTGAAAGCTATCCTAGTGGTAGCTATGGAGAGCAGCCTTCAGGCTAAGTCTTGAAGGAATGTAAAGCAGCTTGTTTTACCAGTCTATAATCTCTTGAGTGATCAAATGAAAGAGCACCACACCAGGGATATATTCAAAATATATGTATTTATTGCTAAACACACCCCTCTAGTCTCTTTATGAGGCTAGAGTTCGAAGATACATAAGTTATAAGGTATTAAATCACAGTAATAGCACAAATATACGTTTGGGCCCCAGGGCGTACCAAACCATATACCAATAAAGTGGTATGCGAACCACGACTGAACTAGACACTAGGCCTAGAGCCTCTAGAAGTGCTTGGACCACAAGGAACCACCCAAGGTAGTGACACAGGGGACCTACGGGAGACGCGTGCAGTGTAAATACACAACCGCGATACGCCGTTGACTTCTATGGGGAAAGTCGGGATCGGAAAAATAGAGAAAAGGGACACTTAAAAGAGGACTAGGACAAAACCCTTTGAGATCTAGGACTTTGAAGAGTCTCTACCCACGGGAGCACCAGAGTACTCGTGTTACCTCACCCAGGGAAGCCGGGTGCATAGGTGCCTTTCGGGGTCGGGCTTCGTCGTCGATTCGAATGGCGATCTGCTGCAAAGTGCTGCTGGCGGCCAAGAGAAAAGTGTCTGGGTGGATCCAAGAGTGGATCGGAGTTCTGAAGAACCTGAAAGCAGAGGGGACAGAGTCTGGGTCACTAGCCAGTGACCAGGAAGGCGATGGACAGATGCCCACCGATGTCGAGTGCTTCATGTGCGTTGACAGTCGTCTTGACTCTTCAGCCACGAGGTCCAGGAGGCGTTGTCGGCAACCAGGAGCAGGATTCGGGCTGGTACACAATGTCTGTCAAGTGCTGAGGTGTCGTCGACCGGATTGGACCCAACAAGCCTTGGCAACGGCAAGTCTCGGTGAAGATGTAGATCGTCGATGGTGCAGACCAGCAAGGTCTGTGGAACTCACCCAGCAAGTGTAAGTGAGGGCAGGCCTGGAGCAACCAGGATGCCAAGTAAGAAAAGGATTGGCCTTCGTTAAGAGCTACTAGCCAACGGGCTAGCGACCGCGAAGGAGCCTCGTGACGCCGCACATGGATCTGGCTTACAGGACACTCGTGGAGTGGGGGCCAGTGATCTTCGGTGCAGGTGGTGCTGGAGGCTAGGGCTACTCGGAGCCCAAAGCACGACTTCTTGGGAGACCCACAAGAGGATGCACTTGCAAATGTGCTCTGTGTCCAGGGGTCACGGTCTCAAGTCACCCACGATAGCCATGGGCCTCAGCTTTGCTGGGGACTCAGGAGTAGCCTCGGCGAAGTCTGAGAATCCACCTCTGGTGATGCGATGACTTCGGTGTCCGACAGGGAGCTTCAGAAATGCGAACCGGACAGATGCTTCTTTGGTGCCTGCCAAGCAGGGGAGTCACTCCTTGACCCCAAGGGAGATTCTTCAGTCCTCTAATCGTGAGTAGAGTGTCGAAGGTCCAGGATTCAGTTTCAGAGTTTCGTCCAGGGATAATCTCAAGTCCTAAGGACTGGGTTCCTACCTTTATTCTAAAAATAGGGGTTGGACTACTCTGTGGCCCCACCTATGGGTGGGTCAGGGCAGAGGGTGGCTACACCCCTTTCCCTTTGTCCAGTTCGCGCCAAAGCAGGGGCTGCAAGCCCTGATCCGGTTTGAACTGGGGTATGCCTAGGGACACCAAATGTGCCCCCAGTGCAGGACTTCAAAGCACCCGAAAGTGCTCCCGCCCAGCCCCAATACACATTATCCTGTCTGGGAGGTGGTCACACCTCCCTGGGACAGGAAACCTGTTGTCCAGGCCTCCCCTGCCGGAGTTTCGTCCAGCAGCAGGAGGCCAGACTCGTGTCTGTGGCAGCAGCATCCATTTTGTGATGCCAGGGCTCTGGAAAGAAGTTACCGGACTCGTCAGAGTTAACATGTCTTTCCCTCTAGAAGGGTGGAATGCTACCCCCGCCGCCAGGATTGGCGGGGGGTAGTATTCCAAGATGTTTGACACCAAACACGACATGTTTAGGTGCAGCCATTCCAAAGTTAGCATTTTACTGCGAGGATATAATGCGCTTAAGAGTATATGGTCAGGCTGCACTACAAACAGCATCAGAGAAGGGTCTCCGAACGCTGCAGAGGGGCCCTGCTCATGCAGGGTGTGAGAAGTTGGCCTGGTATATGCTGTTCACTAATTAAAGTGGACACCTTGCACCAGGGCAAATCGACTCTTATGGTAGATAGGTTTAAGACAACCTTTTAAAGAAAGCTATCCTAGTGGTAGCTGTGGAGAGCAGCCTTCAGGCTAAGTCTTGGAGGAATGTAAAGCAGCTTGTTTTACCATATAATCTCTTGAATCACCAAATGAAAAGACACCACACAGGTATATATATCAAATATATATGTATTTATTTCTAAATAACTCTCTACTAATCTCTTTATGAGATTAGAAGACAAACATATGCACAAATCAACGTTTCACAATAAGTTAAGCACAATTGAATATCACAATCTTAGGTTCTAGACCTAGGTCTAGGGCATCTAGAATCGAGGGACCCCTAAGAACCACCCCAGGTAGTTGTAGGAGACCCACAGGGGACGGACGCGGTGTCTGGGCACCAAGGTGAGTCCTGTACGAGTCTATGCACTTAGACGCGATAGAGATTTCAATGGAAAAGGCCCCTTGCGTGTTCGAGGCGAACACACCGATCGGACTCGTACGAGTCGAAGGATACGGTTTCAGATAGGATTGCAAGGGAGTTGGACGCGGTGTGTCTGACACAGCCGCGAACCAGGTACGAGTCAGTGCTACGAGTCACACTGGGAAAGTAAGAGTTTAAGGACACTTCTAAGGAAGCTACAGGTAAGTCACTTACAGGGTAAGTAGTTCTAGGGCCCACACCCACAGGAGCACCGTAGTGCTGGAGTTACCTCACCCAGGGAAGCCGGGTGCATAGGTGTCCTTTGGTGTCGGGTCGCGGCGTCGTTTTCAATGGCGAACAAAGAAGACTTGCTGCTTGCGGGAGCTGAAGAAGTGTCCGGTGGAATCCAAGCCTGGATTCTGAAGAAGGATGACCTGAAAGCAGAGGGGACAGTGTTCAAAGTCACTTGGCAGTGACTCGGGGCAAGGAAGATGGATGCCCACCGTCGTCGGTTGATTCAGGTCGGTTGCAGGTGCCTTGACTCTTCAGCCACGAGGTCCAAGAGGCGTCGATGACAACCAGGAGCTGGATTCTGTGTGTTCCACAAAGTCTGCAGCTTACTGCAGTGTCGGCAACTCGATCGGAGCCAACAAGCCTTGGCAACAGCAAGTCTCGGGGAGATAAAGAAAAGTCGATGGCACAGACCAGCAAGGTCTGAGGGACTCACCCAGCGACGGTAAGTCAGGGCAGGCCTGGAGCAACCAGAGGAGCCCTTTGGTTTCTTTAAGAAGTCTTCTGCGGACCCACGAGCCGGCTGGCAAGGGATCGCGAAGACACCTCGGGCGGAATCACTCAACAGGGGCCCACGGTCACTCGGGATGGTGTAGGCCTCTGATCTTCGGAGGGATTCCTGCTGGAGGTCGGGACCACACGTGGTCCAAAGCACAAGTTTGTAGAACGTTGTGAAGGGGTTGCACTCGACAATAGTGCACGGTACCCAGGGGTCGCGGTTCCTCGTCACTCGTGGGGTCCACTTGCCTCAGCTTCGCTGGGGACTCACGATGGCCTTGGAGAAGTCAGGAAATCCACTTCTTGGGCTGCAGGGACTTCGGACTCCGGCAGGAGCGGCGTAGTTTGCGACCGTCGTTGTCGTCTTTGGTGCCTGCCAAGCAGGGGAGTCACTCCTTGACTCCAAGGGAGATTCTTCTGTCTTCCAAAGGTAGTGGAACGTCGAAGGGCCAGGATTCTTCTGTAGAGCGTCGTCCAGGGGTTAACTAACTAGCAAGTTCAAGGGTTCCCCTTCTTATACTGAAAAGAGGGGATGGACTAGCTCTATGACCCCACCTATGGGAGGGTCAAGGGAGGGGTGGCTACACCCACTTCCCTTTGTCCAGTTTCGCGCCAGAGCAGGGGCAGGTAGCCCCTGAGCCGGTTTGAACTGGCATATGCACAGAGGAGCCTTCTGCTCCCCCAGTGCAGGACTTCAAAGCACTCTAAGAGTGCACCCACCCAGCCCCAATACACTAAACCCTGTCTGGGAGGTGGTTACACCTCCCTGTGACAGGATGCCTATTGTTGGGCTTCCTCCACTGTGAGTTTCGGTCATCAGCAGGAGGGCAGCCCAGTGTCTGTGACTGGTGGCATCCATTTTGTGATGCCAGGGCTCTTCAGGATTCTACCGCGTTTCCACAGCAGGTACATGTCTTATCCCTCTAGAAGGGTGGAATGCTACCCCCGCCGCCAGGATTGGCGGGGGGTAGTATTCCAAGATGTTTGACACCAAACACGACATGTTTTGATGCAGCCATTCCAAAGTTAGCATTTTACCGCGAGGATATAATGCACTTAAGAGTATATGGTTTAACCGCATCCACAAACAGCACCAGAGAATAGACTCTGAGAGCTGCAGAGGGGCCCTGCTCAGGCAGAGGCACCCCCTCACATAGAAGCCAAGCACCCTGCCCTCAGGATTGATAGGGCCTGCCTTAGGGGTGACTGATAGGTTTATATGTGTGTGCAGGAGAGATATAGGAAACCTATATCTCAGTGAGGAGTGCTAGCACCACCTCACCCAGGCTGCAGTAGCAGGCCTGTGGTGTCAGATTTAGTCTGCTTCCCAGGGGTGGCATAATACATGCTGCAGCCCCTGGTAGGCCTGTGAAGTACCTATGCCCTTGGTACCTAAGGTACCATATACTAGGGACTCATAAGGCACCACAGTATCCAATCACTAGTGCACCTAGAGTGCACTCCATGTCGTTTAGAGAGAGCAGATAGACTGGGGCCCTGAATAGCAGGGTCCCAGTCCAACTAAGTCATAAACCAGCAAAACACCAGGAAAAAAGTGGGGGCAACCATATAGTCAGATTCCACCTTCCTACATAACCCCCCAAACGAAAGGAGATAAGGCTAACCTTGACCAGTTGAGCCTTTATTGATTAAGTGGCCATATAAGGAAGCACCTGCACTAGCATGGTTGCCCCCTGTCTTATGGTCCCCTAAGCAATCCCTCACCCTAAGGGTATGAGAGGGTCTCCACCATGGGGAATCACTACCTCTGGTGTGCTTTGGTAAAGTACAAGGCTGGTGGGGTGTCTGAGTAGGGAAGTGAGGCCCTAGGAAGGTTGGCCTCAGCTTCCTCAGATCACTGGTCACCATGTATGCCTGTCTTTCCATGACTGAGTTGCACTTTGCTCTAAGGGTCAACCTTTGACTGCCTACAGCTGGGGGTTGGGTCCCTTTGGATGGAACACTGGAGGGACATGGCATGTTTGGAACCTTTTGGTTCCAGGTTTGCCCTTGCCTAACAGAGTCCTTCTGGGGGAGGTCCCTACATAAAGGTATGGGGGATCCCTCAGTGGGTTGAGGAATTTTCACCTGGCTAGGGCTACTAGACTGGGTGCCCCTAATCTGCTGATGGGGGTTCCTCTGGACAGGGGGCCCTGGGGGTCCACTGACCTACCTGACCTCTGCAGCCCTGGGCTGACTGAGGCAGGGTAGAGAGGGCAGTTTACCTGCTCCAGACTGGGTACCACCTTGGAAGGGTCCTCTGCCATCAGGGGTGGGGCCAGGCCAGGCCTGACTACCTCTGTGGCAGTTCCTTCACTAGGGGTAGGGTCAGTTCCCTGAGGAGGCTGACCCTTACCTACTGTCTGGAGGGAAGAAGACTTTTCTTCAACCCTTGTGCTCTCTTCTGGGGGAGAGTGGGCCATTCTTCCAGGCTCCATCTCTCCAAAATCTTGGGCTGGGGCTGTGGCCATCACAGCCCCACTAACTTTACAGGGACACCCAACATCCTCAGATGGGTTTGGTGTTCAATTTCAGCCCAGGCTGAAATTTCCAGATCATTGCCCATCAGGCAATCTACAGGTAAGGTTGGGGACACTGCCACTCTTTTTGGGCCTGTGAGCCCCTCCCAGCTGAGATTGACTATGGCCATGGGGTGCTCTGTTCTGACACCATCAATGTTGGTCACCTGGTATTTAAACTCAGGTAAAAGCTGGTGAGGGGGACTAGTTTCCCTGCCACCATGGTGACACTAGCCCCTGTGTCCCTAAATGCCACAGCTTTCTGACCATTAATTATTGGCTCCAGTCTGTACCTGCCCAATGCTGTGGGACCCACGGTAAAGGTGGCAAATCCTATACCACCATCAGAATCTGAGGAGTCTGTTGAGGGGGTCCTGTCTGAACTAGGGCCCACCTCTGTTCCTCTTGCAAAAGCACCTAACTTTTTGGGTGCACTACTCCCAACTGGAGGATTACTACTGGTAGTACCAGGAGGGGTGGTAGTAGTTGTTGGAGGAACATTTTCTTTATTGCCAATCCTGGGACAACTGGGATCAGATTTCCAGTGCCCAGGCTTTTTACAGACATGGCAATAGGGTTTCTTTTCAGGAGAGGAAGGAGTTTGGGACCCACCCCCAGAAGAGGACTTTTGGGGCCCTGTAGTGGACTTATCCTTAGATTTATCCCCACCTTTCTCTTGGGACTTGGTAGAATCTTTCTTGTGGTCACCACCCTGATTCTTAGGCCTTACCCTGGTTCTGACCCATTTGTCTGCCTTCTTTCCCAATTCTTGGGGAGAGGTCAGATCAGAGTCCACCAGGTACTGGTGTAAAAGCTGGTTTTGACAATTATTAAGGATCTGTTCTCTCATCATTAGATTATAAAATCCTTTGAAATCAGTAACCCTACTGCCAACCAGCCAACCCTCCAGAGCCTTGGATGCACAATCTACAAAGTCAGTCCAGTCCTGAGTCTGTGCCTTCTGGGTATCTCTGAACTTCAACCTGTACTGCTCAGTGGTTAAGCCAAACCCATCTATCAGTGCACTCTTCAGGACCTCATAATCATCAGCATCCTCCTCTCTAACAGTGAGGAGCTTGTCTCTTCCTTTATCTGAAAAGGAGAGCCACAAGATTGCTGCCCACTGCTTTTGGGGGACCTGCTGTACTCTACAGGCCCTCTCCATAGCAGTTATCCACTTGTGGATATCATCCCCACTCTGGTAGGGAGGAACAACCTTGCTCAGGTTCCTATGGTCAGGAATATATTCTCTGCCTCTAGGGACACTGTTGCTGCCACCAGGGGGTTCTAACCCCTCTCTTCTAGAAGCTCTCTGGATCTCCAGGGCTTCCCTATCCAGTGCCAACTGCTTGGTTCTGAGGGCCACTTTGGCTTCCTCATACTGGAGCAGTTTGCACCTTCTCTCAGAGGAGGTCTCTCTTAAGGAAAAGTATGAGCTCCTCTGTTGGACAAATTCTCTGCCAGAGTGATAAGAGTGGTCAGATTCCCTGGAAGGGGATCTGTGCCTCTCCTCCTCTCTGTCAGTTCTCTTAGGGAGAATTCCTCTGTCCTTTTCAGGCCCCTTGAAGCCTGGCCCTTCAATCACAGAGTCTTGGTCATTCTGATTTTCATCATCTGACCCAGATACTATGACTGACCCACCCACTGATTCAGACCCTTTAGCTCCTAGAGCCAATCTAAGGTCATCTGCTGTCAGCAGATCTATCAGGTACAGTGTTGAGGGACTCTGTCCTAGCTTCAGGTGTCTTTCAACACACATGGCTCTCAAGTCAGAGAAAGCCATGTCCTTATACTGAGGCTGAGTGGATCCACTGGGTCCACCCTTTAAGGACATTCTAGTGTTGTGCAGTGTTGTACTACCTACACTAGTTTGTGGCCTACTGATCCTAGCTTGAGCTGTGGAAAGGGTGTGCTATCCCTTGGCACACAGCTCTAAGTTCAGTAGAACTTATTGATACTAAGCTTGACTTTATATGTACCTTGAGTACCTATAATGGTTTTCAGTTAGTAATTCAAATAGAGATTTTCTGGTAAAACAATGGCAAGCTGGAATCCCACACGCTGCCCACCAATGTGAGAAGTTGGCCTGGTATATGCTGTTCACTAATTAAAGTGGACACCTTGCACCAGGGCAAATCGACTCTTATGGTAGATAGGTTTAAGACAACCTTTTAAAGAAAGCTATCCTAGTGGTAGCTGTGGAGAGCAGCCTTCAGGCTAAGTCTTGAAGGAATGTAAAGCAGCTTGTTTTACCATATAATCTCTTGAATCACCAAATGAAAAGACACCACACAGGTATATATATCAAATATATATGTATTTATTTCTAAATAACTCTCTACTAATCTCTTTATGAGATTAGAAGACAAACATATGCACAAATCAACGTTTCTCAATAAGTTAAGCACAATTGAATATCACAATCTTAGGTTCTAGACCTAGGTCTAGGGCATCTAGAATCGAGGGACCCCTAAGAACCACCCCAGGTAGTTGTAGGAGACCCACAGGGGACGGACGCGGTGTCTGGGCACCAATGTGAGTCCTGTACGAGTCTATGCACTTAGACGCGATAGAGATTTCAATGGAAAAGGCCCCTTGCGTGTTCGAGGCGAACACACCGATCGGACTCGTACGAGTCGAAGGATACGGTTTCAGATAGGATTGCAAGGGAGTTGGACGCTGTGTGTCTGACACAGCCGCGAACCGGGTACGAGTCAGTGCTAGAGTCACACTGGGAAAGTAAGAGTTTAAGGACACTTCTAAGGAAGCTACAGGTAAGTCACTTACAGGGTAAGTAGTTCTAGGGCCCACACCCACAGGAGCACCGTAGTGCTGGAGTTACCTCACCCAGGGAAGCCGGGTGCATAGGTGTCCTTTGGTGTCGGGTCGCGGCGTCGTTTTCAATGGCGAACAAAGAAGACTTGCTGCTTGCGGGAGCTGAAGAAGTGTCCGGTGGAATCCAAGCCTGGATTCTGAAGAAGGATGACCTGAAAGCAGAGGGGACAGTGTTCAAAGTCACTTGGCAGTGACTCGGGGCAAGGAAGATGGATGCCCACCGTCGTCGGTTGATTCAGGTCGGTCGCGGGTGCCTTGACTCTTCAGCCACGAGGTCCAGGAGGCGTCGACGATGACCAGGAGCTGGATTCTGTGTGTCCCACGAAGTCTGCAGCTTACTGCGGTGTCGGCAACTCGATCGGAGCCAACAAGCCTTGGCAACAGCAAGTCTTGGGGAGATGAAGAAAAGTCGATGGCACAGACCAGCAAGGTCTGAGGGACTCACCCAGCGAGGGTAAGTCAGGGCAGGCCTGGAGCAACCAGGGGAGCCCTTTGGTTTCTTTAAGAAGTCTTCTGGGGACCCACGAGCCGGCTGGCAAGGGATCGCGAAGACACCTCGGGCGGAATCACTCAACAGGGGCCCACGGTCACTCGGGACGGTGTAGGCCTCTGATCTTCGGAGAGATTCCTGCTGGAGGTCGGGACCACACGTGGTCCAAAGCACAAGTTTGTAGAATGTTGTGAAGGGGTTGCACTCGACAATAGTGCATGGTACCCAGGGGTCGCGGTTCCTCATCACTCGTGGGTTCCACTTGCTTCAGCTTTGCTGGGGACTCACGATGGCCTTGGAGAAGTCAGGAAATCCACTTCTTGGGCTGCAGGGACTTCGGACTCCGGCGGGAGCGGCGTAGTTTGCGACCGTCGTTGTCGTCTTTGGTGCCTGCCAAGCAGGGAGTCACTCCTTGACTCCAAGGGAGATTCTTCTGTCTTCCAAAGGTAGTGGAACATCGAAGGGCCAGGATTCTTCTGTAGAGCGTCGTCCAGGGGTTATCTAACTAGCAAGTTCAAGGGTTCCCCTTCTTATACTGAAAAGAGGGGATGGACTAGCTCTATGACCCCACCTATGGGAGGGTCAAGGGAGGGGTGGCTACACCCACTTCCCTTTGTCCAGTTTCGCGCCAGAGCAGGGGCAGGTAGCCCCTGAGCCGGTTTGAACTGGCATATGCACAGAGGAGCCTTCTGCTCCCCCAGTGCAGGACTTCAAAGCACTCTAAGAGTGCACCCACCCAGCCCCAATACACTAAACCCTGTCTGGGAGGTGGTTACACCTCCCTGTGACAGGATGCCTATTGTTGGGCTTCCTCCACTGTGAGTTTCGGTCATCAGCAGGAGGGCAGCCCAGTGTCTGTGACTGGTGGCATCCATTTTGTGATGCCAGGGCTCTTCAGGATTCTACCGCGTTTCCACAGCAGGTACATGTCTTATCCCTCTAGAAGGGTGGAATGCTACCCCCGCCGCCAGGATTGGCGGGGGTAGTATTCCAAGATGTTTGACACCAAACACGACATGTTTTGATGCAGCCATTCCAAAGTTAGCATTTTACCGCGAGGATATAATGCACTTAAGAGTATATGGTTTAACCGCATCCACAAACAGCACCAGAGAATAGACTCTGAGAGCTGCAGAGGGGCCCTGCTCAGGCAGAGGCACCCCCTCACATAGAAGCCAAGCACCCTGCCCTCAGGATTGATAGGGCCTGCCTTAGGGGTGACTGATAGGTTTATATGTGTGTGCAGGAGAGATATAGGAAACCTATATCTCAGTGAGGAGTGCTAGCACCACCTCACCCAGGCTGCAGTAGCAGGCCTGTGGTGTCAGATTTAGTCTGCTTCCCAGGGGTGGCATAATACATGCTGCAGCCCCTGGTAGGCCTGTGAAGTACCTATGCCCTTGGTACCTAAGGTACCATATACTAGGGACTCATAAGGCACCACAGTATCCAATCACTAGTGCACCTAGAGTGCACTCCATGTCATTTAGAGAGAGCAGATAGACTGGGGCCCTGAATAGCAGGGTCCCAGTCCAACTAAGTCATAAACCAGCAAAACACCAGGAAAAAAGTGGGGGCAACCATATAGTCAGATTCCACCTTCCTACACAGGGGCACCCTCTCACATAGGAACCATGCACTCTGCCTTTAGGATTGATAAGGCCTGCCTTAGGAGTGACTTATAGGTTTATATGTGTGTATGTATTTCGTGATATAGGTAACCTATATCACAGTAAAGAGTGCATGCACCACCTTACCCAGGCTGCAGTAGCAGACCTGTGGTGTCAGTTTGGATGGCCTTCCAGGGGTGGCATAATACATGCTGCAGCCCCTGGCAGGCCTCTGAGGTACCTATGCCCTTGGTACATAGTATACCATATACTAGGGACTTATAAGGGCACTCCAGATTCCAATCAGAGATGTGCCTAAGGCACATGGAAACCATTTTAGAGAGGAAGCAGCTAGGCTGGGGTTCTGATTAGCAGAGCCCCAGCCAGACTAATGTCGAAAAACAGTGAAGCATCAGCAAAAAGTGGGGGTACCCATGTGAAGCAGATCCTACTCTCCTACACAACCCCCAAACGTAGGGACATTAAACTAACCTTGCCCAGTTAAGTCTTCATGTTCTAAGTGGAAATACCTAGAGAGTCCATCTGCATTCGCATGGTTACTCCCAGGCCTATGTTCCACTGTAAAGTCCATCCCCTGTAGGAAATGGACCACCTAAGCAGTTTGGGGTTTTCACCCTTCATTTGTTTTAGCCATAAGAGGGGCTTATGGTCTGTCTGAACCAGGAAGTGTGTACCAAACAAGTATGGCCTCAACTTCTTCAGAGCCCAGACCACAGCAAAGGCCTCCTCTCTATGGCTGACCAACGTTTCTCTCTAGGGGTCAGCCTTCTGCTAATAAAAGCTACTGGCTGATCCTGACCTTCTTCATTCAATTGTGACAGTACAGCCCCTACCCCAATTCAGATGCATCAGTTTGAACAATGAACTTCTTGGAGTAATCAGGACTCTGCAGAATTGGAGCAGTGCACATGGCCTGCTTGAGGTCATCAAATGCCTTTTGACAGCTAACTGTCCACTGAACCTTTTGGGCATTTTCTTAGAAGTTAAGTCATTCAAGGGTGTCACTATTGATCCATACCCCTTGACAAATCTCCTATAGTACCCAGTCAGGCCTAAGAAGGCTCTCACCTGAGTCTGGGTAGTGGGAGCAGTCCAGTCCATGATGGTCTGGATCTTGCTCTGCAAGGTTGAACCTGGCCTCCACCCACAAGGTGGCCCAGGTACACAACCTGACTCTGCCCTATCTGGCACTTAGTGGCCTTGATAGTCAGGCCTGCCTTTTGCAGGGCCTGTAAAACATTCCTGAGGTGGACCAGGTGATCCTCCCAGGTGGAGCTAAAGACAGCAATATCATCTAGATAAGCTGCACTATAGGCTTCCAGTCCTGTGAGAACTGTATTCACCAACCTCTGGAAAGTGGCAGGTGCATTCTTCAGACCAAAGGGCATTACCACAAATTGATAATGTCCACTAGGGGTTGAGAATGCTGTCTTGGGCTTTGCAGTATCAGCTAGTCTGATCTGCCAGTAGCCAGCTGTTAGGTCAAATGTGCTGAGATATTTGGCAGAGGCCAAAGTATCTATGAGCTCATCTGCCCTGGGTATTGGATGGGCATCAGTCCTAGTGACTGCATTGAGACCCCTGTAGTCTACACAGAACCTCATCTCTCTCTTTCCACCACTGGTGTGAGGTTTCGGTACAAGGACTACTGGACTAGCCCAAGGGCTATCTGAGGGTTCAATTACTCCCAATTCCAACATTTTCTGGACTTCAGTCCTGATACAGTCCCTGACATGGTCAGGTTGCCTATAAATCTTGTTTTTAATAGGCAGACTGTCCCCAGTGTCCACTTCATGAGTGCACCAGGTGGTCTGACTGGGTGTCAGTGAAAACATATGTCTAAACTGATTGAGGACTTGCCTGCAATCAGCTTGTTGCTGGTAGTGAGGCTGCCTGCCAAGGCTACACCATCAACTGACCCATCGTCAGGGTTCTGTGAGAGCAGGTCAGGGAGTGGGTCACTCTCTTCCTCCTGCCCTTCATCAGTAGCCATGAGCAAGCCCATGTCTGCCCTGTCCACATATGGTTTTAACCTGTTGACATGGAGAACCCTGTGGGGACTCCTGGGTGTTCCTAGGTCCACTAAATAAGTGACCTCACCCTTCTGCTCAACAATAGTGTGGGGTCCACTCCATTTATCTTGGAGAGCTGCTGGGGCCACTGGCTCCAACACCCACACCTTCTGTCCTGGCTGGTAAACAGTCAAAACAGCCTTTTGGTCATGCCAGGCCTTCTGAAGTTCCTGGCTAGCCTCAAGGTTTTTGGTTGCCTTTTTCATGTACTCAGCCATCCTGGAGCGGAGACCAAGTACATAGTCCACTATATCTTGCTTTGGGGGCTTGAGAGGTAACTCCCATCCTTCCTTCACCAAGCACAGTGGACCCCTCACAGGGTGGCCAAACAGAAGTTCAAAAGGGCTGTAACCAACCCCTTCTGAGGCACCTCCCTATATGCGAATAAAAGGCAGGGCAAGAGTATGTCCCATCTACGCCTAAGCTTTTCTGGGAGCCCTTTAATCATGCCCTTCAAGGTTTTGTTGAATCTCTCAACTAAACCATTGCATTGTAGGTGATAGGGTGTGGTGAACTTATAAGTCACTCCACACTCCTTCCACATTGCTTTTAAGTACCCAGACATGAAGTTAGCACCCCTGTCTGAGACTACCTCCTTAGGAAAGCCCACTCTTGAAAAGATTCCCAGGAGGGCCCTTGCCACCACAGGTGCTGTAGTGGTCCTGAGGGGAATAGCTTCTGGGTACCTGGTGGCATGATCCACTACCACCAGGATAAACCTGTGCCCAGAGGCTGTTTGGGGATCCATGGTGTGAGAAGTTGGCCTGGTATATGCTGTTCACTAATTAAAGTGGACACCTTGCACCAGGGCAAATCGACTCTTATGGTAGATAGGTTTAAGACAACCTTTTAAAGAAAGCTATCCTAGTGGTAGCTGTGGAGAGCAGCCTTCAGGCTAAGTCTTGAAGGAATGTAAAGCAGCTTGTTTTACCATATAATCTCTTGAATCACCAAATGAAAAGACACCACACAGGTATATATATCAAATATATATGTATTTATTTCTAAATAACTCTCTACTAATCTCTTTATGAGATTAGAAGACAAACATATGCACAAATCAACGTTTCTCAATAAGTTAAGCACAAAATATGGCTGGGGCCCTAGGGGCGTACCAGACCATATACTAAAAAAGGGACTTAGCAACAACGACTTGCAGGGAGACAAGGCCTAGGGCCTTCA
>CAWUFW010022717.1:0-89667 GCA_963921515.1 Calotriton arnoldi | reverse complement strand
GCACAAAGACGGACATCCAGAACAGGTGGTATGAGTGCGCAGGAGGGTACGGGACCTGCTGAAGATAGACTACAGCAACAGCCAACAGACCGGCAGTGGCCCTCCTGCCAAGCCAATATACCTCAGGCCCTGGGAGGAGAAGGTGCGGGCCATCCTTCCGCCAGTGAGCGTATATGGACTAGAGAACATCCCAGAGCCTGGTGAGTACACAACAAATGTACACAATAAACTGCCACAAAACACACACATCACTGTCAAGGGGAGAGTCAAACCATGCACACATAGCAATTACACAGCAACTAGAACAGAATCATCCCAAAATGTGTATGTCAGTCAGATAAACACAACACATGCCATCAAAAAAGTCACATCCAACTGTGCCAACACATGTACAAACACAACCACAACTACAGCTAGGCAGTGGCACAAATAGAACTAACAAACACATCCACACATGTAGCCACCACAACAACACCAACACACAGTGAAGACCACTCAAAGGAAGGAATTCTGTGTATGCTGGCCAAGTCAGTGTAGCCAATAGCATCATGGGAGTCGCAGTCACACATATTGCCCGCCCCAAAACTGTCCCATCAACACCACCATGAACCATGCGCACATCACAGGGAGTGGAGAAGGACTCACAAGATGGCTGACACTGGCTACTGCTGTGGGGAGCACAAGGCCCTGCTGCCAACTGTGCACCAACAAACAGCAGGACACCACTGACTGACATCCTGAGAGACAACTTACACTCCCTGCAATGCAAGCACGTTCCATGGTGGGCTATCTGGCTGGCTGGGTGGGAAGGGGGACTTGCAGCACTGACTATAGTCACCAGCACCTCCCCTCACACCCCCCCAACACAAACTCCACAGTACCCACCTGGTAGAATGCAATGCCCTCCATCCTAACACAAGATCCCACAAAGCACCACCACCCTGGGTTATGTTGTTTGAAGCACAGGGACACTCTTGGGACTCTTAGCCAAACAACTGCCAGGACAACACTCCCAGCCATCCTGTCAGCACAGCCAGCCCACCCCACAGGGAAGCAGAGTCAAAAGGAAGGAAGCATGGGCATGCTGGGAAGGGGGTGGAGGCAATAGCATGATGGGAGACGTAGTCACAGACATAGCTCACCCCCACAACTGTCCCATCAACACCACCCTGAACCATGCTCACATCACAGGGAGTGGAGAAGGACTCACAAGATGGCTGACACTGGCTACTGCTGTGGGGAGCACAAGGCCCTGCTGCCAACTGTGCACCAACAAACAGCAGGACACCACTGACTGACATCCTGAGAGACAACTTACACTCCCTGCAATGCAAGCACGTTCCATGGTGGGATATCTGGCTGGCTGGGTGGGAAGGGGGACTTGCAGCACTGACTATAGTCACCAGCACCTCCCCTCACACCCCCCCCAACACAAACTCCACAGTACCCACCTGGTAGAATGCAATGCCCTCCATCCTAACACAAGATCCCACAAAGCACCACCACCCTGGGTTATGTTGTGTGAAGCACAGGGACACTCTTGGGACTCTTAGCCAAACAACTGCCAGGACAACACTCCCAGCCATCCTGTCAGCACAGCCAGCCCACCCCACAGGGAAGCAGAGTCAAAAGGAAGGAAGCATGGGCATGCTGGGAAGGGGGTGGAGGCAATAGCATGATGGGAGACGTAGTCACAGACATAGCTCACCCCCACAACTGTCCCATCAACACCACCCTGAACCATGCTCACATCACAGGGAGTGGAGAAGGACTCACAAGATGGCTGACACTGGCTACTGCTGTGGGGAGCACAAGGCCCTGCTGCCAACTGTGCACCAACAAACAGCAGGACACCACTGACTGACATCCTGAGAGACAACTTACACTCCCTGCAATGCAAGCACGTTCCATGGTGGGATAACTGACTGGGTGGATGGGTGGGTGGGTGGGAAGGAGGTCTGGCTGTCAACCAAACACAATCAATGCAGACCATGTTCACACCCCAGAGAATACATAGAAATGCCCAAATAATGCAGGACAATGTGCCACACCAATATCAACCCCTGACTGTGACAACTTAGGACAATACAATGTACAGGCCCGCACCCCGAGGCACAGTCACAACTGTCAGGTGTGTCAACCACTGATGCCTGCAGAAACATGACATACATTGTTTGTGTCTCCCAAAAACAGGTGATGATAGGGACACAGCAGCAGACGCTGAGGAGTCCCAGTCCCAGGCTCAAGAGGATGCCGAGCTCACTGGCGTCGTACAGCCTCTGTCCTCCTCGGACGATGAAGAACAACCTGGCACATCCGGTGCAAGTCAACATGCTGCACCAGCAGGACCACCAGCTGCAGCACCAGCAGGTCCACCAGCTGCACCCCCTGCACCCACCCCTCCAACGACTGTCACCACGAATACCATCCCTGCCGACATGGACAGAATAAGGAACAACACCAGCGCAGTGACCCTGGACCAACCTGGGGCCATGGACACCACCACCACCACCAACCCCCAAGGTGGACCAGGGTTATCTGTGCGTGCAACTGCACACACTGCACATGTCAGCAGGGGTGGTGGGAGGAGTGGGAGACAGAGGTCGCTGCTTGCAGACGTTGCTGGTGTGCATGAAGACCCACAACTGGTACGCATAGCTGATGCGTACCAGTCCAGCACCGGAGAGCTCAGCCAGGTAGTGGGGCTCCTCAGAGACATTAAACAGCAGCAGGCTGCCCATCATGCCCGCTTGGACTCCCACATGTCCCAAGTGGAGTCACACATGTCACGTGTGGACTCCCACATGTCACGTGTGGACTCCCACATGACCCGCGTGGAGTCCAAGTGGGATGTACTACATGAGATGACGGCGGTGCACAGGGACATTTTACAATGCCTCCGCCAGATGAACAGCAACCAGTCCACACCTCCCTGTGTGCCAACAACATCTGGTACCGAACAAACTGCAACTGCCACAGGGAGGGAGGAGGACTCTGGCGGAGAGTCCCCTGCACCGCAGCAGCCTGCACTTGAGGGCCCCCCCCAAGAAGAGGGGTCGTCCGAGGAGGGGAAAGTGAGAGGCTGATGGCCAAGCGCAACTCCCAGGAAGCCTGAACCTGTTCTGGATTTTCGCCTTTGTGCACAGACTGTTCACCCTGTTGATGGCAACACTACTCCCACACATTGCATGGGGAGTATAAGTTGGAACAATGTGTCAGACAACAGTGGCCCCGATACTGGGGATCCTGTCTACCTGGACTTTCTATTCATCTAGGAACTTGGGATTGCAAGATTCATGTACAGCACAATCCATCCTATGCACTATTATCACAATAAACACACTAATACACCATACTTGCCTCTGTCGTGATTCCAACGTGGGTGCTGTTATGGGGATGATGAACTGCAAAATTACACAGTGTATGCGAACTGCAACAGCAAGGACAACACAGGCATGTGAGTACAGGCAACGTGACACATATGAGGGAGACACACCACCAGGGCTACACAACACATACACACCTAGGCCATCTGACTCATTGCCTACACTGATGTTGCCAGGGAAGACGGTGCAATGCACAGACACCACACCCATTCCCAGTTGTAGTCAAGTAGCCCACAGGTGCAGTAAGCAAATGGCAGTCAAATGTGTGACCACAGACAACGCACATCACTAAGTGAAGCACAGGTTTATTACACAGTAGCAACATGCCGTAACCACTACAGATGCAAGGTAACCCCACCTGGTAGCGGGCACACAGTCAACAACTGTAGACAGAAGGAAGTCCATGGGTGTGGCGCACATCACCTGTAGGGACACAACAGCTACCAGCCTGGATGTGCAATCACGTCGTCGGTGGACACAGTTCACCAAACGAATCTGAAAGTACCCTGTGAAGGACAGAAATGACACACAGTCAAAAGCAATGCAGTACAGGACAGAACAGCAAAACTCATGCACAATACATGTTACAAGATACCCACCCAGAACCAAGTTAGCATGTCAACACTGTTGGGGAGTACAGCCCACCTGTCACCACACATCGCAACACACATCCTGTCAAGTAGCCCATGGACACACTCCAACAGCACCAGAGCACCACCCACACATCATGCCAACTCACATCATTCACATGACACCTCAGGATACTCACATTCAGCTAAAGAAGTTGGTGATGAGCTGTGTGCGGACATCACCATCACCATCATCATCATCATCCGTCACTGGCATCGTGGTCCAGGCCAGGATCCTCCACAGGTGGCGGATGTTGGTCATCGTCATCCTGGATGAGAGGCAACTCCTTCCGCACTGCCAGGTTGTGAAGCATGCAGCAGACGATGATAATCTTGCACACTTTCGCAGGGGCATATGGGAGGGACCCTCCGGTCTTGTCCAGGCAGCGGAAGCGGCTCTTCAGGAGACCAAAGGTCCGCTCAATCACTCTCCTGGTCCGACCATGTGCCTCATTGTAGCGCATCTGGGCAGGTGTCACAGGGTTCCTGAGGGGTGTCAGCAACCACGGCATGTTGGGGTATCCCGAGTCACCTACGGACAGACAAGTGCACATCAGCTGACTTGGAAAAGTGGGCGGAATACTACAGATCAGATCACACACAATGGCACAAAGTCAGTACACACCGACAAGCCAGGCACGCTGGTTCTGCATCTGTGCCATCAACCTGGGGATGCGACTACTCCTCATCACAAAGGCATCGTGTGCTGAACCAGGGAAACGGGCACACACGTGTGTGATGGTCATGTCTGCAAGACACACCACCAGTGCATTGACCGAGTGGTAGTGCTTGCGGTTCCTGTAGGCCTGCTCCTGGGCCTGTGGTGGTACCAAAGCCACATGTGTCCCATCAATGGAGCCAATGACATGCGGCATCCTCCCCAGGGCATAAAAGTCACTCTTCACGTCAGTGAGTCGTCGCAGTCTAGGGAAATAGATGTACCGGTTCAGGAAGAGCAACATTGCCGCCAAAACATCGCGGAGCACACGGCTGAACATGGTCTGTGACATCCCACCAGCAGACGCCACAGTATGTTGGAAGGTACCGGTGGCAAAGAAGTGTAGGGCTGCCATCACCTTCACCTTGGGGGTCAGCGCTGTAGGATACGGCCGGCCAGGCTGCAAATGTGGGGACAACTGCACTGCCAAATCCTCAATCAGCTGCCTGGTGAAGCGGTACCGTCGGATGCTGTCCCGTTCCACCATCGTTGCCAGGTCTGGGAATGGCCGATGGACAGCAGGAGCCCTGCAGTGCAGAGGAGAAGTAAGCAAGATCGTCAGTCACCCCACATATGCGGCATTGAACACACTCAAGATCCCAACATACATCATCATGAGGCACAACTACATGAAGTGTGCAGTACCGGAACGACATTTATGGTACATACATGGCCAACATCTGTCAACACGGTCCTACAGGTGGCATCAATTTGTCCCAGGTTGGCCCATTGGATATCATGATGCTGTGTCACAGTCACCCCCCAGTGACATGTGAGGACAGATGTGCCCCAGGCACCACAGCTCAACGACAGGCACATTCCCAGGGACCCTGTAATGCCACATGGACACTGGCATCACCTGGAGTATCATGTGTACACCACAACAAAACAAACATGACCCCCACAGGTAGTGGCCACACTTGCCATGGCAGGAGAGCCATGGACGTCTGTGACACACACGCACAACATCAGAGTCCATGCACACACAACGTGGATGTGGAGACTGTCTCCCATTGTGCACATGAAATCAGAGACATTGTAAACACTACATGCACAAAGACTGTGGAGGGCCATCACTATTGTGCCACTGGGACACCCTGGCTCAAACATACCGTCCCACATGGGACTCACGGGGTATGTGACATGACATACACAAACACCACTGTGAAATGTGACCATGGCACATGCACAGATATGAACAGTTGCACATCACAGTGGTCACGTACACGTAACACCCAGGATCCTGTCCCCATTAACACGTGCACAGCCTGGGGGTGGCTGCCCACAGGTGACACCCACAGGACAACATGTACACCAACATACACACAATAGGAAATGCAGCCTTACATGCCTTATGATAAGGTTTGGACAGGCTGTCGTGATGTAGGTGTGCCCCTCACTCCCTGGGAGCTATCTGTGGCTGGCATATGTCCATCTGAGACAGGCATGCTGACATATGCCAGTCACATGTACAGTGATGCGTTGTACTGCAATGGACCGATCGGTGCCTCCGGCCGGCCCATTGCATTCAATGTGTGCGGGTGCGCGTTGTACCCCTGTGCGCGTTGAACAGCAATGGACCGATCGGTGCCTCCGGCCGGCCCATTGCATTCAATGTGTGCGGGTGCGCGTTGTACCCCTGTGCGCGTTGAACAGCAATGGACCGATCGGTGCCTCCGGCCGGCCCATTGCATTCAATGTGTGCGGGTACGCGTTGTACCCCTGTGCGCGTTGAACAGCAATGGACCGATCGGTGCCTCCGGCCGGCCCATTGCATTCAATGTGTGCGGGTACGCGTTGTACCCCTGTGCGCGTTGAACAGCAATGGACCGATCGGTGCCTCCGGCCGGCCCATTGCATTCAATGTGCGCGGTGCAGCGTTGTACCCCTGTGCGCGTTGAACAGCAATGGACCGATCGGTGCCTCCGGCCGGCCCATTGCATTCAATGTGCGCGAGTGCAGCGTTGTACCCCTGTGCGCGTTGAACAGCAATGGACCGATCGGTGCCTCCGGCCGGCCCATTGCATTCAATGTGTGCGGGTGCAGCGTTGTACCCCTGTGCGCGTTGAACAGCAATGGACCGATCGGTGCCTCCGGCCGGCCCATTGCATTTAATGTGTCGCGAGTGCGCGTTGTACCCCTGTGCGCGTTGAACAGCAATGGACCGATCGGTGCCTCCGGCCGGCCCATTGCATTCAATGTGTGCGAGTACGCGTTGTACCCCTGTGCGCGTTGAACAGCAATGGACCGATCGGTGCCTCCGGCCGGCCCATTGCATTCAATGTGTGCGGGTACGCGTTGTACCCCTGTGCGCGTTGAACAGCAATGGACCGATCGGTGCCTCCGGCCGGCCCATTGCATTCAATGTGTGCGAGTACGCGTTGTACCCTGTGCGGCGTTGTACTGCAATGGACCGATCGGTGCCTCCGGCCGGCCCATTGCATTCAATGTGTGCGGGTGCAGCGTTGTACCCCTGTGCGCGTTGAACAGCAATGGACCGATCGGTGCCTCCGGCCGGCCCATTGCATTCAATGTGTGCGGGTGCAGCGTTGTACCCCTGTGCGCGTTGAACAGCAATGGACCGATCGGTGCCTCCGGCCGGCCCATTGCATTCAATGTGTGCGGGTACGCGTTGTACCCCTGTGCGCGTTGAACAGCAATGGACCGATCGGTGCGCACCCATTGACAATGGGCTTGCCTGGCAACGGACGCGTTTTTGAATATTCGAACGAGTCGGTTGCTGGAAATTCAGTTGGTCACCCACAACAATGTTGCAAAATAATGTATGTCATGAAGTTGAAGATTTGAAGGATGCTGTGGGCGTGTTTTGGTGCTGCTATTCCATGGATTGGCCAGATTCAGAAGATGCAAACGACTTGGACCTATCACTTTGGACACAAGGGACAGTATCTGCCTCTCCAGCACATATATATTGCTGCATGTTCCCCTGAGAGCCCACTTGCCTGCACTACATGCTCCAGGACGACATCTGCCACTGCACTGCTGCTGTCTCTGCCCCTCTGGACCCTGCAATGGCACGTACTGTGGAGAGAGCCCCAGCCTTCAGCCTTGAAGAGAACCAGGCCCTGCTGGACAGCCTACTTCCACAGTACAGCAAGCTGTATGGGACACCAGGGGAGCAGGTGAGTGTTCTGTGCACTGCCTTTCTGAATGTGCATTTTGTCTGACTAGCAAGGCTGAGAGTCAGCACACCACTGGCTAGCAGGCTCACTGAGTAGTTGTCACCCCCATAGTGTGTAGTGACTTGCACTGGACAGGTATGGTGCAGTGACAGTGCTTCTGAACAGGGTTTTACTCCCCATGCTATGATACCATGTAGTGACTTCTGGAAAACTGTCCATGGGCAGCCGTGCACTGCCTGGGTACACCATGTGCCCCTGTGATTGCGACATGTATATGCAACTGTGTCATGCACGGATATGTTGCATGTGTAGTAATGGCCTTATCACTTTGTCATCCTGACAGGCTTCTGCCCATCGGAAGCATGAGATCTGGAAGGACATCGTCCGGGCTGTCCGGTCCGTGGGGGTCTACCAGCGCCGGATCCGCAACTGCCAAAAGAGGTGGCAGGACCTTCGGGGCTGGACCCGGAGGATTGCACGGGTCCAGCTGAAGCTGTCGCCTCCTCGCAGGAGGGGCGGAACACGGACCCTGACCCCCACATGCTCAGGATCCTGGCGGTGGTCTTTCCAGACCTGGATGGGCAGCTGAAGGCCAGAGAGCAGCAAGGAGGGGGTGAGTCAAAGACTGCACTGTGTACTCTGTCTAACATGTTATGTGCCCTCCTCGGGCCAGGTTGAACTGCCACAGTACAGCAGTCATGTTGTCCAGGAGCCATGTCCCTCTATTGTGCACTGCCCACTCCTCATCTGATACCCAGGTGTGGCCCTTACATGCAGGGAATTCTGTCACTTAGGACTGTGTCCTTGCAGTTTGCTTGACTCAAGGTGGGAGACAGCATCTGTTTCCCTGACTCTGTGGTGGGCATCATGGGTGGGTCCATTGCTTACACAATGCCTGTATTCTGACATGTAGGGTAGTGTCACAGGTCTCCCATATGTCCAATAGGTATGACCTGGACAGATGAGGGTTAAGAGGATGTGTTGTGGGGGGGATGTACATGTGCACTTGTGCAGCTCCAGGACTTGCATTCCCCATGACCTACTATTGTGACACAGTGCAGAGTGTTGTTGTCTGGCTGCAAAGTCATACATCACTGAGACAGTGATGTATGACTTTGCAGTCATGCCTCCGCCATGGCATGTGTCTACTGATTGGTGATCCTGCAGGGGAGTGACATGTGCTACATGCACACCATAGTGGCGCTGGCTATCAGGACATGGGTGCATCATGGTGTCTGTCGCTGGTATGCATCACATGCATTTCCTATTTGACTCTGGGCATCCCTTACATCCGTAAACCTGTACTGACTCAGTGGCAAGAGCTGTGATGTGTCCACACCGTGTCCTCTGCACTGTCCAACTACTGTGTACTTGGTGCATGTGTCAACACTGGGGTGTTGCAATCCAACAGACACCAGACAGATGGGTGCAAGGCCATGTGGGATGTGAGTGCCATGCTTGGCATCAGACTGACAATTGACTTCTCCTGTTCAATTAGTGCACTTTTAGCAATGTACAACTAATGATGCCAGGGCTTGCTCTGGGATGTGCTGTGCTCACAGTGGTGTGTGCGTTATGTGCAGGTGACTGATGTCTGTCTGTTTCCCCATTGTTTGCAGATACATCCACGGCCACGGAAGGGGACAGCTCCACGGACCAGGAGGAGCCGGAGAGCCAGACTGGGTCAGCAGCCGAGGAGTGGTCGGAGGGACCCAGTGGCACGGAGGGCGAGGGGAGCCACACCGAGGAGTCCTCAGCAGCATCCACCTCAGCTGAGGACCAGAGCAACTCGGAGGATGACTCCCTTGTGGAGGCGGGTGTCAGCAGCCACCACACCCCAGCTAGTGTTGCTGTCCCCGCCACCACCAGCACCACCACCGCCCTCCCATCGGCTCCCATTCCCCAGGTCCGTGGAGGCTCCCATGTCCGGGAGCGTGTCTCCTTTGGGCCAGGCACCGCACCCCTGCCCCTGTGTCCCCTGCTGCCCTGAGTGAGGAGTCTGTGTACCTCCTTCGCCAGCTCCATGTAGGGCAGACAGCCATGCTGAGTGTCCTCCATGCGCACACCGCGCTGTTGACTCAGCTGGTGTCGTTCATGGAGGGCATCTCATCGGGCATGTCTGACCTACAGAGGGGCAATAGGTCCATGGACTCCTCCCTGACGGCAGCAGTGTCCCTCCTCAAACGGTCCCTCACCCCTCCTGCCTCTGCTCCATCCACACTCCCCAGCACCTTACCCATCCCAGGCACACACACACTGGCACACACCAGCACACACACATCCAGCACACTGACACACACGCCAATGACAAAACGCACACGCAAGCACATTCAGGGGACTGAAGCCAGACTCACAGGGGATGGGGCCCTGGAACACACACACGCATCCACATGCACTGCGCAGTCCTCAGTTCCCTCTCCCTCCAAAGCACCCTCCCTTGCCTCACCTGCAACCCCAAAGTCACAGCAGCTCTTCCTCTGTGACCTCGGCCTCTTCCCCACCGATGAAGCTGCTCCAGCATCCCGGGGGAAGAGGAAGCCCACCCACACGGAGCAGAGTGCCCCTCGCCCCCGGACACCCTCCCCCAGGCGCAGACGGACTGAGGCCCCCACCCGCAAGTCCCCCCGGAGTGCTAAGAGCAAGACCCCGCCACCGCCCTGCAGCTCAGGCACAAGGTCTCCGTCCTCCATCCCTCAGGCCCCCACTGCACAGGTGCCCCCACCACACCCTGCCCCAGGTTCCCCCACCCACAGATATACCATCCCCAAGATGCTCCGGCCTTCTCCCCTGCCACTTGCTCTCCCAGCACCACACCCCCGCTGCGCTTGTCTGTGCCACTGATGTGGTGAGGGTGTCCTCCCCCTCTGTCCAACCCACCTTGCCTGTTCCCCATTCTCCTCCCCTGGAGGTAGGCACTGCAGTGGAGTCCACTACCGCCCTGTCTGACTTGGGCACTGCAGTGGCGGACCTGTCCACCCCATCTGCAGGGTCCACTGCAGTTGTGCCGGCACCCACGACATCTGTGTCATGCCCCCAGTTGTGCCGGCACACACCATGTCAGACACCTCCACTGCAGTTGTCAGTGGCTCTCCAGCACCCACCACCCCTTCCCTGACTCCCCTGGTGAGCCCTGATCCTGTCCCTGCGGTGCCTGGCCTGCCCCCCGGTTGCCCCTCCTAGTGGATTGTCCCTGGTATTGTGCAGGCATGCGTAGGGTGACATCTGCCAGTGTCACCCTGTTTGAACTTTGACAATGGACTGGCCATTGGCCTTTGCTCTTTTTCAGGACTTCGTTTGGCCTCAACACATATGCTGAATAAAGCAACTTTCTTTTCTCTAGTGCTCATGCTTCAGATGTACATGTTGTTGGTGCAGCTAACCATGCCCTTGCTGCAGTGATGGTGATATCTGGTCTCATGATTATGAAGTGTTACTGTGCAGGAACCCATGTGGTCCAGGGGGAATGTGTCCTATCATGTGGTGTATCCATGTCATCAATAGCAGCATCTGAGGGTGTCATGTGTTCAGTATTTGGCAATGGGTTTCCTACTTACATTGGCAATTTCACATCTGTGGCTTCCACCCCTGCACATCTGTTGTGCCTGCCATCGTTGCTTTTGTCTACTTCCCTGACCGTGTTGCCATCTCCAGTGGACATGCAGGTTTGGGCATCAATGGGGAGGGACTCATCCGTGTAGTCAGTGCAACATTGCTATACAAGTGTGTTGGATCTGTGCTGATGATTCCGTTGGCACATCCATGACCAGGCTGATGTGATGGGAGCCCTCATTTGGTGCTAATTGTTGATTGTGTGACCAAGTGCTCAGCTGACATGATGGGGCCCTACTGAGGCAACATATGGCACAGCTTTCCTCACACAGGAGTGGAGTCCCCTCATGGCAGTGTGTACACGTGTGACATTGCCTGCGCCCAAGGTGTGTGTTGTATGTGCATGTCTGTGTGTTCACTTCCATTCATCTGCGCATGCTGTGATCCCTAGTGTTGTACCTGTTTGTGATGCTTGCTGACTTGAGCTATGTTCCCCCAAAGTCTTCTCCCTGTGTTCTCTGTGATGTGGGTGCATGGCACATTACTGGTCATCAGGGTGTCACCCATAGGTGTGTTTGCTGTCAGGGCAGAGTTTGTGTGCTGACGCAGATGGGTCACAGATCAGGTTTCCCTTTGGCACTTGTTGTTTGCCCCTGTCATGTGATTTCCAGTTTGTGTTATCTTTCAGTGATTGTGACACGTTGTGTGTGTGACTGCTGGCACTCCTTAGGGTCCGGGCTGCAATGTTGGTTGTTGTCTATGTGTGTTCTTTGTGGGTGACCTTGGCTTCTTCATTGGTGTGTGACTGTGGCTGGGATCCCATTGGTCGGTGTGGTATTGCCGTCATGTCCATGTACAGCGTAGTGTGCAGTGTGTCAGACATTCAGGAGTCTTGTTGAGTGTCCATGTGTGATGTGTTTCTACACCTTGGTTCCCACCCACCACCCTGGAATAGTAATGGGTGCATGTGCAATGTCACCAGTGCATGTGTACTTCACTGCTGCACATTGTTGGAGGTCGAGGGGTGTGGTCTTGAGTGTGTGCAGATGAGAGTTGTTGCCCGGCTAGTCCCCTGCCTCCATGTTGGCCTTGGCTTACTGGCCATGCTGATTGATTTGTGCTTGTGTAGGTGTGATGGTAGTTAGTTGCTCAGGACACCTGACTGTGGTTCACAGTGTGAACGACATTTAGCTTTGTCATCACAGTGGTATTTTTCTTCAGCCCAGGGTCACCACATTGTGGGGGCCCTGGGGGTGGTGCTGTGGTGTGTCTGTGACTTGCTGTGTCAGTTGTTGTTCCTACGTGCCTGTGTGACATGTGTGTTTTGTGCTCCCTCTCACCTGTCAATGCCTGCTTGCCCACATAGGGGATTTGGATCCATGAGTTACCTTAGTGTGGCAGTGTATGCACATCTGTATGATTGGTATTCAGCTCTCCTCATGTGTTGTGTTGTTGCCTGGGGACACTGGCACCCCCACCCCTCACCTGCTGTGTATGATGACAGTGTTGGTCTGCCTGTTAGTGTTTGTGCATCTGCACCACTGCATTGGCATATCTTGGGTGTGCCATTGGCTGTATGTTGTTTGGTGTGTTTCCCCTGCTGTCCCTGGGACTCCTAGGTCATCGGTCAGCACAGTGATCATGGTTTGTGTGTCCCATTGCTGCCATGGTATGGTATCTGTTCACCTCACATCTGCTGTCTCCACAGGGTATCTGCATTTGTGTGCCCATTGGTGCAAATATGTGGTTCTGCATTCTGATGGTCACTTCTGTCATTGTGTCATTGATGACTGTTGACGGTCTCAGCCACCATGGGTGTTGTTTGTCTGCACATGGCCAAAGGAATGTTTCATTTGCACTGCAGTATTTGGCTCCCCCAATTTATGTTGCAATGGGACACATACACTACTTTGCCACAGATGAGTTTTTGGTTCTGTGACCAGGAATGATCCATGCAGTTTGGCAGTTGCAGCTCTTTCTTTGTCAACAATTACCTTTTGGTCACTGTGATGATGAGGGTGTAGACCCCATTGCCACAATGGTCAAAATGTGCTTCAGCTATGGACCCCACACTTGCCTTTTGGTCACTGTGATGATGGGGGTTTAGACCCCATTGCCACAATGGTCAAACTGTGCTTCAGCTATGGACCCCACACTTACCTTTTGGTCACTGTGATGATGGGGTTTAGACCCCATTGCCACAATGGTCAAAATGTGCTTCAGCTATGGACCCCACACTTACCTTTTGGTCACTGTGATGATGGGGGTTTAGGCCCCATTGCCACAATGGTCAAAATGTGCTTCAGCTATGGACCCCACACTTGCCTTTTGGTTACTGTGATGATGGGGGTTTAGACCCCATTGCCACAATGGTCAAAATGTGCTTCAGCTATGGACCCCACACTTACCTTTTGGTCACTGTGATGATGGGGGTTTAGGCCCCATTGCCACAATGGTCAAAATGTGCTTCAGCTATGGACCCCACACTTGCCTTTTGGTTACTGTGATGATGGGGGTTTAGACCCCATTGCCACAATGGTCAAAATGTGCTTCAGCTATGGACCCCACACTTACCTTTTGGTCACTGTGATGATGGGGGTTTAGGCCCCATTGCCACAATGGTCAAAATGTGCTTCAGCTATGGACCCCACACTTGCCTTTTGGTCACTGTGATGATGGGGGTTTAGGCCCCATTGCCACAATGGTCATGGGCTGCTTGCATTGTGGGTGCCACACACATATATGTGTGGCACATGTGCTAGGGGGTCACATTGTATGTTCAATGTCATGTTCGGTGTTGTAGGCATTTGACACAGCCTGCTCACACGCTTGTCATGGTGGTGGGGGGATGTCTTAATCTTGCATTCCCTAGGTTGTGGTGTGCTTGTTGTGTCATGCATTGTCCATCCTATGAGTGGGGGTGGTAGTAGTGGTAGGCATCCAGCCCCCCTGGCTAAGGGTGGTAGTAGTGGTGGGCATCCTGCCCCCTGGCTAAGGGTGGTGGTAGGCATCCAGCCCCCCTGGCTAAGGGTGGTGGTAGGCATCCAGCCCACCCTGGCTAAGGGTGGTAGTAGTGGTGGGCATCCTGCCCCCTGGCTAAGGGTGGTAGTGGTGGGCATCTGGCACCCCCTGGCTAAGGGTGGTAGTAGTGGTGGGCATCCAGCCCCCTGGCTAAGGGTGAGTGGTAGGCATCCTGCCCCCTGGGTGAGGGTGGTAGTAGTGGTAGGCATCCTGCCCCCCTGGTTGAGGGTGGTAGTAGTGGTAGGCATCCTGCCCCCCTGGTTGAGGGTGGTAGTAGTGGTAGGCATCCAGCCCCCTGGCTAAGGGTGGTAGTAGTGGTGGGCATCCTGCCCCCCTGGTTGAGGGTGGTAGTAGTGGTAGGCATCCAGCCCCCTGGCTAAGGGTGGTAGTAGTGGTGGGCATCCAGCCCCCCTGGCTAAGGGTGGTGGTAGGCATCCAGCCCCCCTGGCTAAGGGTGGTAGTAGTGGTGGGCATCCTGCCCCCCTGGGTGAGGGTGGTAGTAGTGGTAGGCATCCTGCCCCCTGGTTGAGGGTGGTAGTAGTGGTAGGCATCCTGCCCCCCTGGGTGAGGGTGGTAGTAGTGGTAGGCATCCTGCCCCCTGGGTGAGGGTGGTAGTAGTGGTAGGCATCCAGCCCCCCTGGCTAAGGGTGGTGGTGAGGCATCCAGCCCCCCTGGCTAAGGGTGGTAGTAGTGGTGGGCATCCTGCCCCCTGGCTAAGGGTGGTAGTAGTGGTAGGCATCCTGCCCCCCTGGTTGAGGGTGGTAGTAGTGGTAGGCATCCAGCCCCCTGGCTAAGGGTGGTAGTAGTGGTGGGCATCCTGCCCCCCTGGTTGAGGGTGGTAGTAGTGGTAGGCATCCAGCCCCCTGGCTAAGGGTGGTAGTAGTGGTGGGCATCCAGCCCCCCTGGCTAAGGGTGGTGGTAGGCATCCAGCCCCCTGGCTAAGGGTGGTAGTAGTGGTGGGCATCCTGCCCCCCTGGGTGAGGGTGGTAGTAGTGGTAGGCATCCTGCCCCCTGGCTAAGGGTGGTAGTAGTGGTGGGCATCCAGCCCCCCTGGCTAAGGGTGGTGGTAGGCATCCAGCCCCCTGGCTAAGGGTGGTAGTAGTGGTGGGCATCCTGCCCCCCTGGGTGAGGGTGGTAGTAGTGGTAGGCATCCTGCCCCCTGGCTAAGGGTGGTAGTAGTGGTGGGCATCCAGCCCCCTGGCTAAGGGTGGTGGTAGGCATCCAGCCCCCTGGCTAAGGGTGGTAGTAGTGGTGGGCATCCTGCCCCCCTGGGTGAGGGTGGTGGTAGGCATCCAGCCCCCTGGCTAAGGGTGGTAGTAGTGGTGGGCATCCTGCCCCCTGGGTGAGGGTGGTAGTAGTGGTAGGCATCCTGCCCCCCTGGTTGAGGGTGGTAGTAGTGGTAGGCATCCTGCCCCCCTGGTTGAGGGTGGTAGTAGTGGTAGGCATCCTGCCCCCTGGTTGAGGGTGGTTGTGGTGGTTGGCATCCAGCCCCCTGGGTTGGGGTGGTGGCGCACATTCAGGCCCCTGTGTGCATATGTGGCATTGGTGATGGGCATCCCGCCCCTATGGTGCTGCTGTTGCTGGTGTAAGTATATTCAGATTCCCAGTGTATGTGTGTGATGTGTCGTGTACGTGTTGTATGTGTTTTGTGGTTGGTGTCTGACTTACCTTCTGCGCCGTACGCGTCCGTGCCTGTTCC
This sequence comes from Calotriton arnoldi, assembly GCA_963921515.1. Lineage (NCBI taxonomy): Eukaryota > Metazoa > Chordata > Amphibia > Caudata > Salamandridae > Calotriton > Calotriton arnoldi. Next base: position 73,522 of record CAWUFW010022717.1, on the reverse strand, counting down.
GGTAGTAGATGTAGAATATTGGTATGATCGGGACGAAGGGATTCATGGTTGGTTCGTGTCGTTCGTCCTTCTCGTTGCTTCGCGTCGTCCTCGTCGCTTGGCTTCGTCCTCGTCGCTTCGCGTCGTCCTCGTCGGTGCTGTGTTCGTCTCGTAGCCGTGGATCGTGTTGTGGCGCGATTCGGAGCTTATGTGCGCCTCTCCCGGATGCTTTGACGTGCCGTGCGTAGCGACGGGTTCGGCGCGTACGGAAAGCGCATCGTACTTGTTCGGCCGGACGGGGCTGCATTTTCCCTTCCGTGCGACTCGATTCGGCGTTTCCGGATTCGCCTCGGTCGGAGAACAGGACCTGGTTTGGGTGAGTACGGCTCGGCCGGGATTTTTGCTGTTGTGCGCATCGTACTTGCTCGTTCGGTGTACTGTACGGATCGGTCGGGAAACTGGCTTTCGCATGGCTTTTTCCCGACCGAATAGTATTGGGTGCGCCTCCGACCGAGATCGGAATCGGCCCCTGTGTTTTTGTACAGCTTGGATGGAGCTTGCCATCCTGCATACGACCTTTTACAATCGCACATGCAGCGCTGTATTGTTGTTTACTTCCAATGGCTGGCTGAGCAGATCCATCAGTGTAAATTATGTATTCATACTGATCTAGAGGCATTATTTCATTTGGGAGAGGATATTCTTGTTCATATTGCAGAAATGCTTGTGTTTTTAGACTTGGGTCATATCTGTATTCAACATATGTTGCAGTGAGAGAATTAGCCCATTGTATCCATCTCGGATGTAAGGCTTTAGCATTTGGAATGCTTGCCTTTGTAGCAGCCTGTAAGGCCGGTACCGGAGTCACGACAACTATTTGTTACCCCTGAGCCAGTGCTCTTTCTCTCACTACATCGGTCTGTACTTCTGTCAGACTTTTTTCTGTGGAAGCAAAACGCATCTCAGCGTTTGTGTACAAGTGTGATTTGTATGCAATGGGTACTGGTTTTCCTTCATTAAATGTTAGGTAAGTGTACCCAGATTGACCCGCAACTATACGGATCACCAGGTTGCGGACATTTACGCGTGTCTATAAGTGTTTAGAGGCTATCATGTCAGCTTGTAGGGAACGAAGGATATCTGTGTGTTCCTGTGTCCATTGCCTAACTGAAAAATCAGGTCTTATGAGGTCGTAAAAAGGTTTAACCCTCTTTGCGTAATCCAAAATGTATGTTCTACCAAAATTCAGGAATCCCAGTATGGATTGTAAATCTTTCATTGATTTTGGACTTTGGAGCAGCGCGCACTTTTCTAAAATGTTGGCTGCCAAGCTTTTCCCTTCATTTGAAAGCTCATATCCCAAAAATAGGAAATTGTGGTGGGCTATTTTTGATTTTTTAAAGTTAAATTTGTATCCCTCAGAGGCGAATCCCAAAATTATGGTGCTCACCCTGGTCATGTGTTCTTCTAGGTCATCATCTGTCAGATAAATATCATCTACATAGGACAATGCCTCCTCATCCAGATTCTGAAGTTACTCAGTTACCCTAGCTGAGAACAACCCGGGCTGTTCTTATACCCCTGGGAGAGTCAACAAAATTGTTTATGGGACCCCAGCGCTGAGAATGCTGTTAAATATCTGCTCTCAGGCGCTATATTTTGGCAGAAAAATCCATTTGAGATATCTAGTGTATTTTTTCCGCACACTGTTATTCATCAATGCGGCACTGTGTGCGTTCTGTACTGCAAATGTTTTTGTGCATGAGTTCAGATGTCTGTAGTCTAAAACTAGATGGTATGAATTATTGGGCTTCATTATGGGAAACAAAGGATTATTCATTGAAGAGGTGCAAGTTTCAATCACCCCCTGGTATTCAAGTTGATCTAAGATCTCCCTGACCTGTTTTTTAGCTTCTTCTTTTATTGGATGCGGTCTCTGTGGAGTTGGAGTAGATTTTAGTGGTATCACATGGTGAGTTGACTCTTCATCCCACCTAACATGGTTGCGATATGGTACTGGAGCAAGGGCTACCGCCCACCCCCGTGCATATGTATGTTTTAAGTAAATGGGAACGAGGTCGGAAAAAGCCGGAAGAATTACCGTTTCTCCCATTGGGCAATCCATAACAATTTCAGGCGGCCAATCTCTTTCAGCTAAAAGAATATCATAGCCAAAAGTTAAGTTTTTCCAAAAAAGACCTTTAATTTTCCTGGGCTTGTCCCCCTCCATTTGGAGTGTTATTTCATGTAACCTATGTGGGACGCTTACCCTAGTATCAGGTGTTTCCACCATGATATGTTCCTTCAGCTCCGCTGTCACCAGAAATTCCATCAGGTTCTGGCGAGCTATTGTTACTTCTGCTGCATTGTCTAGCATCGCAAGAGCCCATTCCCCGTTCAGTAGTTAAGTCCTCAGGATTCTGGGCATGTCTGATCTTAAGACCTGCTACTTTCTTCTTTTTAAATTGAGGCTTTGATTTTGATTTTTCTTCTTTCTTTAAAGTGTATTCAGGAGCGCGTTGCGTGTCTCTGGACTTTGTATGCTCGTCCTGTCTGTGTTCTGACCGTCCTTCCCTCTCTGAGTTTTTCGATGAACCCTGAAAGGAACGAGAGGAACGTGTATCAGTGTCCTGATACCTGTCAGGTTTTTTAATGTTATCTCTATTCCTAAGGTTATACCTCCTCTCGGAGGGCTCCTGTTGAGGAGACCTACCTCTGGATTCAGATTTATTTTCTCTATTCTTTTGTTGTTTGTTGTTATCCCATTTCTTCTTTGAAGAAGCAGGTGTTTGCTTGGTGTTATCCTTTTCGGGACCACCCATCAGTTGAGGTTTTACTGCTCTAGCTCCCAAACTATCTCTACCTAATTCAACATAGGTGTCTTCAATAATCTTGGGTAATTCACGTTCCTGTTGTAAAGGAGTGAAGTCCCTCAGGCGTTGGCATATTGCCACCGCTGCTGCCTCCCCTTTAATGTTCACTAATATTATAGCTGATACCTGGGCGAAATTATCTAGTAATTTCATCCCTAGGTTCAGAGCAGGTTCTGCTCCATACTCATTCTGTATTTGTCTTAATACATCTGGTATTACTGCTAATGACGGGATACCATGAGTCCTGGTATATATGGCAGCGAAAACTGTACCCCAAGTGGTACAATCCTCTATCTGGGGAGTTACCCCCATGGGCAAGCGGATTGTTAGCATTCTGTGTTTTTCTTGTGGGCTGGTGTGTGGAAATACTGCCTTTAGCTGCGTTATTTTTTAAGCTATCCAGAATGGCATTTGTTCACGTTTAGTGGGCATTTTACCCATCACTGCGTGTAAAGTTTGAGGTGTTATTTTAGTTGTGGATGTTTGAATTGGTCCTGTAGGTATAGCCGTGGCTAGCTGTAGTGTGAGTGTTCTCATCACAAACTGTGTCATGTTTCTGTAAAGTCTTATTAGTTCTTTATGAAGATCACGTAAGTCTCCTACCAGCATTGTGTCAATGTCAGGATGTGGTGTATAGGCTGCTAATACCGGCCATGTTGCTCCGTCTCTTCCGAGCGGACCGAGTCTTACTTTATCTCTTGTTTGTGGAAGGGCGCCTTTAACCCAGTTTATATGCTCCCGGTAGGTGAGCGGAACTTCAATGTCCTCATACGGACAATATTCGTTCGGTATGTCATCTTCCATATAATAATGGAATGTGTTTGTTCGTGCATCTGCTTGTGGGAATTTAACCCATGAATAGAATACCTCTGTTCTATATGATTCGTGTGCCTCAATCACGAAGGTTACTGGCCCACCCCTAGCTGTTAAACCATATGCTGCTAGTTTTAGGGTGATGGCATTTCTAACATTTTCAGAAATTTGTATTGCATCATCCTCTTCTTGGTCTCCGACTGAGAGACGTATTACACGCACAGTGTCATCCTGCTCAGTCATTGTTTTAGTAAGAAGAGTTTTTCAAGGGAACTGAGATACGGTTTTATGCACAATAGGAATAATATGTCGTTCATGCTTGATTAACCAACAGCCAATACATAGGATTTGCCTACTCAGCTGCGGCAGATTTTTGTTCCCTCCCACTCCAGAAGTCTCTGGGGAAATGTAAGTAGGGGTCTCTGAGAATAGCACGACTGAACTACTCAGATTTGACCATTAAATAAGTACCCAACCAACGTTGGCGGCGCCATGTTGTGTAGTTCCTATAAAACCTATATAGTATCTGCGCGTTTAGACAACATACACTGTAGGATTGGTGCCAGACTGATTCTAGACACCCCTACCGGGTATGTTAGCCTGTATACCAGCTAGCTCACAGTGCCACTGGAACCCCCTCTTACCAAGGAGAGAAAAGTTCTTGGCAAATATCGAACATGACAACCCTGATCCCTCAGGGCTGTGGAAACAGTGCAATACTTTTCGCTCAGTCACTCGTGCTCACTTTGTCTCAGAGAGATACACAGAATAAACGGTATGGACGTTTTTCAATAAGCATTTATTGAACAGTCGTCATTCTAGTGTAAAATAGGTGTGCTGAAACAACCACTAGACAGAAACAGATATAAATGATTAGAAGCACTAGGAAAGTAAAAGGATGGTAGATTTCTACCATTGTGCTAAAACCATGAATACAGGCAGGTATATAAAATACATGACAATAAAAATGCATACTCCTATGATGAGGTCCTAACTAGATGTACCTAAGTGTACCTAGCATGTGTGTAGGTGTTAAGCCAAGAATCCCTCTAGGATAAAGTCAACCCCATTACCTGAAGTGAGAGACTGTGGGACCCCGTCTTGGTCTCGAGTTGGACACCCCGCAAGGGATGTCAGACCACTGCGAGCTGGAGTATCTGCCTGCAGGGGCCTCAGCGTCTCGCGTCAGTGTGTCGGCATGGAAGTCCTTGTTCTCCTCTCCCTATCTTAGCAAGATGTGATGTTTATATACCCAAAGGTGTCCCCAGGGGTTCTACCTTGCTGTGCCATTGTCCGACTTAGGATGACGTAGGGAATGAACCTTGTACATAGTTATTATGCAGGAGATGGTAGTCTTGCTGAGTTTCCAAGAATCCTCATGCATAATGTGAGGCTTTTACTAGGGAAAACCCAGCGCTCTGTGTGCAGTGTTGTATCTAGGTAAAAGGTCAGTCCCAAAGAACCGTTATGTGTGTAATGTAGGGTAGAATATGGGTGAAAGGTTAGGATATTACCTGAGCCTATATTGGGGTACCTATATGGAACATAACAAAAGGACCCCAGTGTGTCAGGGATCTGTCTGCTCTTTATAGGAGCCTGCCAAGAGGATAATCTCTCAAATGCTGGGTAACTGCTATGTGGTTCATACATTGCTTAAAAGTGCCTAGAAAGGGACAGATACTTCTCAGCACTTGTTAGTGCCTACACTTCTAGGTGGCATGACTAATGCCTGCTAGCACAAAAATCATTCAGCTTGATAACAGCTGCTCCTCAGACAAACCCTACGCTCATGCATACATTTTTCCATTCCTAATGTCAAGGTTAAATGGGTTGAGGAAATCAGGTGGTCAGGACTTTTGCCAGGTGGATTGCTGAGCCACTCTAAAGATGCAAATATGGCTTTATTATCCAGTCTGATTCGTTTTGAGCTGAACTGTTTTGGGTGGTATTTTGGACTGTATTGTATTTGGTTTACACCTGGGCTTGTCATTGTTCTATGCCTATCATGAGCTTTTAAAGTTAAAGATTATTATGGCAAGTTTCTTCTGTAGCATTGGGCCCCAGGTTGAGGATGTCTGGCCACCATAATAGCCCAAGTACTGTTTTAAACTACTGCAGCTTTCTGCCCCTCAGACGTGTAGTGTCTTGCGATGTTTTATGACAGAACCCTTTTTGCTCCTAACGGACTCAGAGCACAATGCCATGAAAGCTTGTTTTAGAATGTTGAGTTCGCAGTTACACACAGCAGAATTAAGCTCCATATGTGGCGTAGTCATTGGCGGGTGCCCAGGCTGGGAAGACGCTACAAATGGTGACGAGGATGGGATAAGTAATCCAAAGAATGACCATGCTCTCCCAGAGAGTTTGCAGTGGTCCAAGCAAACTGCTTGTGCGTGCCACGTGTGTCACTGTAAAAGAACGTAATTGGTGCTTCATGCACATGGAGTCAAAATGCAACTCCAGCCGCTGTAAGGCAAGTGAAGACAACAGAAGCGGTCAAGAATCTACAAGTTGATAGTCAAGAACCTGCTGGTCAAGATATACATAAGGGTACACTGCTGCCACGCAAGATAATGTTGTACATTACCGGAGTATTAAAGCTGATAATCATAGCTTGCAAGATGATGCTGCGAACAGAAGTGCTGCAAGGTGCAGGTGTTAGAATATGCAAACTGACATCTAGAAGAAGAAAAATAAATGACTTACTGAATACATTAAAGAGAGTCATCGTACTACAGCACTCAGTAAAGTTGGCTCAAGAAGAAGTGTTCGGAGTTGTGCTTATGGAGACGTCTATACCTGAAGCGGTTCATTCAAAAAGTTGCTGAGTATCTATTACTTAAAAAGGAGTTATATTAAGAGTGTTGAGAATCCTAATTCCTGAGCATTTGAGACAGAAAATAATTAAAGTGGCTCACAAAGGACATTGTGGTATTGTTGCCACCAGGAGAGCTCTCCGAGATAGAGTTTGGTTTCCATATTTAGATGACAGGGTTGAAAAGGAAGTCAAGGCCTGTCGTCTATGTAGCTGCCTTTCTACAAACACCACTCAACATACTCTTACCATGTCAGAGCTCCCTAAGCATGCATGGGAGAAAATATCCATCAATTCCTTTGGTCCACTCGATAATGGGCATCATCTGATGGTAATTGTGGAAGAGTACTCCTGTTTCCCGTTAATAAATGAGCGAGCCATTGAGAGCCTCAACGGCATTTTTGCAACATAGGGCAACATAGGGCGTTCCAGCTATTTTGAAGTCTGATAATGGCCCGCTGTTCAACAGGCAAGCATTCAAGGATTTCCTGGAGCATGTGAACATAATGCATCAGAAGAGTACATTTTTGTGGCCGCAGACCAATGGACTCGTTGAGCATGTTATGAGCATTTTATGAGTACGCTAAAGAAAGCAGTACAGCGTGCAACTCTTGAGAGGCTCCCTTTAAAAACAGTTTTGAATTGCACCCTCTGAGTCAATCGTTCAACACCTCACTCAGCCACAGGCGAAAGTCCTGTGATTTTGATGTCCAGGAGAGCAATGACAACAATAGTTACCTCAATGGACTAACAAAAGAGAAGAAAGTAAGAATGCAACTCAGATAAAAGACTCGGTTAATAAGGAAAAGATGAAAGCCTATGCCGACAAGAGGCGACATGCAAAGACCATTGAGTTTAAGACAGGGGATCTAGTGATCGCCCGACAACTGTGAAGATGAAAATCTGATGCTCCACATGATGCTGCCCCTCACCACCTTGTGTCCATCAAGGGATATATGGTGACTGCCCAGCGTCCTGGGAAGTCAGAGACTCTTCTCACTTTCGGCATTTGATTCCTAGGCCTTCTGATCAAGATGTTGAAAGAAAGACTGAACCTGAAAACTCAGTGACTGCTGTTGCTTCTTCACTGTCTTCGAAAATCTCTGACAATGAAGATGACAGATCCCAGCTTCCAGTAACCAGATGAGGTTGAATAATTAAAGCACCAAGAAGGTTGATTAAAGAAATTTCATTGTATATATATGCATTTGTTGATTAAACTTTTAATAATAATCTTAAGATTGCACTAGCGAAATTCCAGTGTACTATTGTCCATTTGCAGTTATGGACATCAGCACAATTAAAATTGTTTCTGAAAAATACAATGGCCAGACTAAGTGTCACCTGTGATACTACACATTGCTCTTTGCTAGAAAGTTACATACCCTTTTTGACAGTATATCTTTCAAACAGAATCAAGAATAGCTGAAGTTCTCATTGGAACATAGTACAAGGCGATTATTAATCATGTTAAGATTGGGCATTTTATTTTTAAATAATTTTAAAAAGCACTGGTCTGGAACAGGAGATAAGAATGGAACGTGTGAACTCTGCAAGGGCGGGATTCAAGACACTAAGCATATTCTCTTCGTCTGTCCCAGTAAGTCAGTGACGGAAGCCAGGAATTGTTTTCTAAAACCTTTGTATTTTAAATATAATGTATTTAAAATCCATGATCTGAGCTAAGACTCCGCCTGATGAATTTGTTTGTTACAATTTGCACAAGTTTCTAAAATTGTTTTGCCCTATTTATTAATTGTAAGGTTTGTATCGAGACTGTCAGATTATTTTCCTGTCCTTTCATTTAATGGTATTATTTCTAATTGTATACATTGTTGATCTCGGAAGAGATCTATATCAATAAAATCTGAATTGAATTAAATATCTGTTGATTTTTAAAAAAATGTAATTTTTTATTTAACAGAGGGGTGAACGTAGTGTCTTGCGATGTTTTATGATTGGAACCCTTTTGGCTCCTAACGGACTCTGTAGAGCTGTGACGTAGGTGTTGGAGCGCAATGCCATGAAAGCTTGTTTTAGAATGTTGAGTTTGCAGTTACACGCAGCAGAATAAAGACGTGAAATACTAAGCTCCGTGTGTGGCGCAGTCATTGGCGGGGACCCAGGCTAGGAAGGCGCTACAAGCCGTATTCGCCTGTCACAATCTCTACCGCACAGCAACCATACACTCACTTCACCTTTGTCGTGTACTAAAGTCTAAGAGTAAATTACCAACATACAAACATCAAGGTGCCACCAGACCTCGCGTTTCTTGATATTTTTCAGAGTGCTCTCTACAGGTAGGCTTGAAGAACTATTTGCAGTGACTGAGCTTTGTCAAGTGAAGTCCTTACTGTCTGCAGTATAAGCCATTTTATTTGTGTCTCTTTTAACTAAGCTCTCTTCTCAGCTGGTAAGTAGAGTATAGCATTGGTGTTTATATGTTATGGCATGCTTATGTTCAGAAATTGTGATTATTGCATTACTGCTTGGAATTGTCTTTGGGCATTTACTATATTAAGTGCAAAAGCGTGGTGTTGTATTGTCCCTTGCAGAATCTCTGCCCATAGCTCTATCTAGCTGTCCTGTCTACCTCTGTGCAACCTGGTGCCGCAGGTGGGAAACAACCACTCAGTAAAGAACATTATACGGAATGGATTTGAATACCTCATTCTCCACTAGAAGCACCATTATTCTGCACCTCAGTAACAATTACCTACAAATCGGGACACTCACCTGGGATAATTACCTTAGATACCTCTAGAGAAGTTCCCAAACTTGACATTCTGGCCTGTCACCCCCAGAGAGTATGTCCACTAGTGGCATAACGAAACTTGAGGGGCCCCTTGCAAAGGACATGGATACCCCCCTCCACCCGGACCCAGTCAGGAGCACTCAGGCCACGGGCTCCCGCCCATGCACAGTGGCGGAGAGGGCCCCGTGGAGTTCAGGGCCCCCTCGCTCCGCAGGGGCTTTGGGGGGCTAATATTACGCCACTGATGTCCACGTGGCCTCTTGCCACTTATGAGGTCACAAAAGAGTGTCAGTCACAAACTAGATCTATGCCAAAGACCTTGCGATATACAGCTGCCTTCCGGGTGCATCTAGATTTTCGCTGCCCCTGCCTGGAAGGACTGAAGCAGCAGGGGGGGTTTACTCACCTTAGCCTTGTCTCACGGGTTCCCTATGAAAGGTTCAATGGTAGTTTTCAGTGAGGACGTAACTGAAGGAGAAGATGTAGATTCCACAAGGAAACTCTGCATCTCCTCGGGGTTTTTTAAAAGTCTTTTGAATTCTTCTGCAGCTTTGTGGGCAAAGACAAACAAGAGAACAATGTCCAAATGAGGGTCCTTGAACATTGCGACCAGATATTTTGTCCATTAGGTACATGGAGAACATTTCTTAAGCACTTCAGTTATTGGTGGTAACATGAAAATTTAATTCATGGGCGTGAGAGAGAAAACCAGTGGCTACATGTTATTTTATCGCAGCCGATGCACTTCAGCTGTGCGCTGCTGAACACGACTGCCCCAGGAGCCATGGAAGGTCGTCACATAGCCAACCTATATGAGATCTGTGTGTTTTTCCAGAAACCCGCTGTGCAAATTGTGTTGTGCATTCTCAGATGTTTGTGTAATCTAGCCATGCTTGCACACACGCATTTTGAAAAAGATATTGTCTGACTTCCTCTCTGTGTGGACGCCATAGGATCTGCAACCTGCTTTTGATCCAGGGATGACCAGGTGTAACCTCGCCCCACCCTTTCAGCTCACTATCCTTTCACTATCAAAACAAGGTAAATTCAGGTGCTGGACAATAATTGACAACACTGGGTGTGGGCACCTTATATGCGCGCATTGTGCATCCAACACAGTCATTGTGGGTCATTACTAATCTGTACTGATTTACACACTGAACGCCCACTACACGCCTCACTGCTTGTGATGTCACGCTTGACTCTAAGGTACATGGTGTGCGCCTGATGCTGATACAACCAATGACGTTACACATGTTTTAAAAAAGTTATCTCGGGCAAATATTTTACTAACAATGGATATTTTCTCAGTTGGATGAGAGATGTGCAATGCGGGCTGATCGGTTCTGTCAGCACAAACCTGAGCGAGAAGCTGTCTAATTATAGCAACTGATACCACAGTGGTAACATATTAGAATCAGCTGTTTTCTAACCATATCAATTCCAACAGTAAAAAAAGATGTCCCCAGAGACCCTCACATGATTTCGTTTGGAGCTGGCTAACATTAGCAACTTTGCTTCGCTCACAAGTTGCTTCTAGACGTGATCACAGATAAAAACATTGTATGATCTCTGTTGTAATTAAATAAATGGTGGGGGCAACTGATAAGTCTCTTGGAGAAAGGTAAAGAGCTTGCCCCAGCCCCTAACACCAGGCCTTGCCGGGTGAGACGACTTCTCTCAATGGGAACTTTTCTTATAAATTAGTTAAACAGATTTGAGACATTCCCTGAAATGGCAACTTAAACTGGGCCTGTTGCAGCATCGTGGCTTGGAGGTGTGCTGAGCCAGACAGCATTTATCTGGGCTTCTGACTTTAGCCAGAATTATCCTGTCATCATCCAGTGAAATTACCAAAAGCTCTGTTGGGGACAAAATGCCAAGTTGACTCAATGTTCACGAAAACGAGGAGGTAATTCTGAAAACAGAGAGGTAATGTAATTGAAGAAGACTTGAGTTTTCTGACAGAATTTAACCCCAGAATGTGGCTTTGTGGAATGGCACGGCAGCGATTTAGTGTGCTGGGAGTGCGAAGCGTCTGGAGTTGGGGGTCGGCAGGAAGGGGTCCATGAAACTGGGTTACATGACACACAAGTGCAGCCTGGTGCTAAAGGGCTGAATTTATGGTGCACAACCTACCCAGATTAAGCGTGAGAAGTGGAGGTACTTGGGGCAGAATGGCGGGGGATGACCATGGTTGATGTGCGTAAACTGTGATCCTGAGAGATTAGATCAGCAGACATCAGATATGGTGAGTCTGAGAGCTGCTGGGAAGGGGGCTCAGAGGCTGCTAGAATGAATGCTGGGGTGTACTGGCAAGCACCGACCAGATGCGTCAGTCGAGCAGAACACGCAGATAAGAGACTGGTCCGCACTTCTGGAATAGCCACCTTTGACAAAGAGGGTAAGAGTGGGATCTGCCATAAACTGTCATTGCTGTTAGAATATCTAAAAACATGCAAAACTCAACTCAATGTGCTCAAGGCACAACTAAGAGTTGGCAAGCGGCGCATATAAAACACAATTATGATTGCTGTGCTTGCGAGAGAGAACTAGCTTCAGGCTGCGTCCTGCTGGGCACCCGAGGCGAGAGAACAAAGAGGGCTTCTCCCTCTTGTCCAGGGGTTTTCAACACTTTCCCTGGGGGGGTCGCCTGCGCACCTCAGTGACGCCACTTAATGCCTGCCCTGCATATCACATTTCCTGGCGGCGACCCCTCCCACTCCTCTCCCCTTACACCAGACACTCATCCGCCTCGCGCCCGAAATGCCACTAAAGGCACCCCGCCCCTAGGCGCGGGGGGTGCCTCTTATAGTGGGCATATTACGTGCTACTCGCCCCTGAAACCTTGGCCTCATTACAAACCCCCCTTTTGCCCCCCTTTTTCCCACCACAAGGGTACCATACAAGTGGTTGGTCTTCACTGCGTAGTCTTTATTACTTCTCACATAACGCCATCTTTATTTGTTGACGCACACTCAACATTAGACCAACTTTATTAAATTTATTAAAACAAATCCAATACACATTGATAAACATAGGGTTACACAGTATTCATTTCGGCCACCGGTTACAATTGTATTTACAATTATGTATCTCCAGCGCCACACCTGATGCATGTTGTGCCAGCAGGCAGCAACACCCATCTCCACTGCTTCCATTTGGAGGTGTAACTACCCGTCGTCTACCCCCTAGACTCGGCCACCCAGGGCACTGCCTTGCGCCTTACACGCGCACCAGCTCTCACACAAATTGCTTCCTCCAAGCACCGGCATCTCGGGTAGGGCCGGAGAGTCCAGGACCACCAGCAGGACGGCCCCCTCTCCCGCCAGCCCGGAGCCCCATTGACTCCCCTCCCTGGTCCAGTATCAGACAGTCCCCGCCAAAAAAGGAGTCCCCGGCATTCCTCTTACCCGGGACCCCGCCACAGGACGAGGAACCTACTGGCGCTCTCGCCCTCCCCCACCGGCTGCTACATCTTCCAGATCTACAGCTATGGCCCCCAGTATGGTTAATACGAACAATTCCAGCCCTGCGTTCGACAGACGCACCCCATCTGCCAAATACAATTTCGACTTTGAAGCCTGTATCAAGTTATGCCTAACAACGCGTATTGGTGAACCTGCGAACAGTTTTCTCACCTCCTGATTCAATTTCCTCACCGACTTGTTCACCGCACCCGTTGGCGCATTGTCCCCCCAAACTTGGCGCGGGATCACTTCCGACCAAAATATGGTGGTGCCCGTCAGAGACCTCCTTAAACTTGAAAATGCCAAAAAAAGTGCCTCCTTCACACCCCTCCTGCCCGCCGGGAGCATGTTATTACCTCCCAAATGAATCACCAACACGTCTGGAACTGGCATGCCCTTATCAAGCGCTCCCTGCAACTGGCCTGTGAGATCCCCCAACAGTTGCCCCTCGATCCCTATCCAATGATGATCGATTCCTTTCAACCTTTGCGCTCTTCCTTCCCCGAATTTGCCGAAAAATTGTCCTGCTCTGTGTATAAAAGAGTCTCCACACCAGCATATCTGCGTCCGCTGCCTTGCCACAACTGTATAGAAGTCAAAAGAATAAAGAGAAAGAAAACAGGCACTGTTAGGCCACCGCTGACCCTCGTCCGTCATTTAAAGAAGCTGCGGTCTCACATAACGTTCAAAACAAGACGACCTCCATCTGCCCACCCTTTTTATGGCTTCCGATGATAGACCTAGAGTGGCTGCTGTTGTAGCCGCCCCAATCCGGAATGAATGCGACGTGAAATGGGCAGTCTCCTCCCCCAGCAATCCTAAGGAACGCTTGCATAGCCGTGTGAACTGAAATCTTGTCAGCGGTGTTCCGTCTGCATGCAATAAAAGCCTACCATCACCCTTACCAGGCCGCATCTGCATAAACGTCACCATCAGAGCTACTGGGCAATAACAAGCCCCATTCACTGCCCTCAGCTGGACCCAAACACCTTTGCCTAAAGGGTCTGTCTTCGACCTCCTCACTCTGACCTGGAGCAAGTCGCTTGACAATAACACATCCGTCAAGCTGATTCCCCCCTCCTTATCCGCCTTCGATGCTGGTACCAGCTCCGATATTCGGAAGGCCCCAAAAAACACCAAAGAATAAGCTACTCTCAGCAGATGCACCTCATAAAGGGATATGCAGACCTGCGGCAACACCCCCAAAATGCTTGCAAGCCTACTGGCGTCTATGGGTCTCCTGTGGTCTTTTACCCCCGGGGCCATGCGTTCCCAACCTTTCACCGCACGTCTGACTCTAGGATCCTTAGTAGGGTCCGGCACCCCTTCCAATCCCGCAAAGAAAGCAATTGCTGACAACTGCCGCCTAACCAGTGACAGTGACCTTCCATTCTCTTTCTGGCGCACTATGAAAATAAGCACCCTCTGCGGTGTAAATTTGTCCACACTCCCTGCACCCTTTAAGACTGCTACGTATGCCTGCCATGTCCTCTCATACATACACTTAGTCTTGGACGCAATAGAAGCTGCTATCAGGTCAGGAGCAATGGGGCACCAATCTTCCACAGGCTTTCCGGGAAGAACGTCATCTGATCGTCCGCTTGTGGCCATCGCGCTCTGAATTCTGTCAACTTAAAACGAGACAAGGCGTCAGCTACTGTGTTGTCCACCCCAGGGACATGTTTGGCAATAAAATACACATTGCGACTGAGGCATCCCCGTACCAATTCTTTCAGCAAACGTAGCACCCACGGACATTTGGCCCTTTGACTGTTCACTGCCATCACAACCGACATACTGTCAGACCAAAATACGATGCGCTTGTTTTCCAGCAGTGTGCCCCATAAATGCAGTGCCACAATGATGGGGAATAGTTCTAGAAAAGTGATGTTGCGTGTCAGCCCCATCTTGACCCATTCTGCTGGCCAATGCTTCATACACCACCTTGAGCCTAGAACCGCCCCAAAGCCAACACTGCCAGCTGTATCTGTGTAAAGCTCTAGCTCTATGCTCGTTTGCGCTGGTTGCTGCCAAATCACTGATCCATTGAACTTCCCCAGAAAATCCTTCCATGTGCCCAAGTCATCCTTCACTTCAGCAGATAGCCTAGTGTGATGATGTTTCGCCCTTAAACCTGACATTGCCCATGCGATATTGCTAGAAAAGGCCCTGCCCATGGGTATCACCCGAAGTGCAAAATTAAGCTGCCCCACCAAGACTTGCAATTGGTGCAAGGTGACCTTGCGTGCCGCTAAGCACTCACCTATTGCTGACTCAAAAGCCTTCACCTTTTCCATAGCGAGTCTGCATACTCCTACCACAGTGTCAATCTCAATGCCCAGGAAAGTTAAGCAAGTCGTTGGGCCCTCAGTTTTATCCTCTGCAAGGGGTACCCCCAAAACCTCTGCCACCCGCTGGAAGCCCAGCAGGGCCTCCCCGCAAGCTGGCGAGCTAGGTGGACCCATAAACAGGAAATCATCCAAGTAATGCACTACATCTTGTGTTGCCACCAGGTCTTTCACTGCCCATTCCAAGAAGCGACTGAAAGTTTCAAACACCGCACACGAGATGGAACACCCCATTGGCATGCATAGATCCACGAAGAAATTCCCCTCAAACGTAAAACCTAGCAACCTAGTGTCTTCCGGGTGCACCGGCAGGAGTCGAAAGGCCGCCTCAATATCGGATTTTGCCATCAGGGCGCCCTCACCTAAACTCTGCAGTTTCTGAATAGCCGTATCAAAAGTGGTGTACTGAACTGCACATAGCTCCGGATCCAACCTGTCATTGACTGACAGTCCAGGCGGACTCGAAAGGTTATGAATGAGTCGATATTTTCCCGCCTCTTTCTTTGGCACCAGGCCCAATGGTGAAAACACCAAGTCCTTCCTTGGTAACTGCTGGAAAGGCCCAGCCACCCTCCCCAGCGCCACTTCTTTCATGATTTGTTCCCTGACCACCCCTGGATTCAGCAGAACCGAGCGCTGATTGCGTGGTGGCACCATGGAGGGTGGGGCACTAGATGGGATATGGAAGCCAAATTTAAAACCTTGAAACAAGAAATGAGCCTCTTGCCGCCTGTCATATCTGCTGAGAAAGTGGGCTAGAACATGCAAGCGTATGGGAGTGGGCGGGCTCTTATGATGACTGGGCCGGACGGCCCTTGCTCTGGACACTGACAGGGGTGGGGGTGCGCTGTTCCTTAGGTTTCCCCACTTTCTTATAACATTTGCTCTCTGGGTGACCTTGCATCCCACAGAAGGAACATATATGCCTGAACTTGCATGCTGCTCCCCTGCTGCATTCGTTCCTATTGAACTGCCAGCACGCTTGCTTCTTATCACCTGCTCCCTTGCCCCCCCGAAAGGAATGAGTAGGCTTGCTGACTGGCGTCACCGAATAGAATTCTGCATGCCATATATTGATCTCCCGCTGATCCCAAGCCACTTCCGGCCTTACAGCCTTCATCTGTCTGAATTTGGTATCATATTGCAGCCAAGCTGTGCCCTGGAATTCAGAGGCTGCCCCATGAATCAATGACATGTAGCTTATTAACTGGGCCGCCAGCGCTGGGAACCGCTCTACCATAATCGCTGCATAGATAGCAAAACCGGTCACCCAATTCTTAATTGACCAATCCACCCAAACTTTCTTTTGTTTAAATTCACCCTCTTTGCTTGTTCTGCTCTTCCCTGGAACCACTCCCGCATTGATCAGATCAAATACATCTACATACTCTCCCCTGAAAATCTTCTCTCTGGTTTCCCCCGGCACGTGCCATGTAATACTCGCTGATGGAGCCACAGCGAGTGACGCGGAACCATACATTACCGGGCTCTGTGACAGGGGGGCTTGCCCTGATGCCACCGCCCCCGGGGGTACGGGCGGCACCGCTGAGGTAGACCCAACCTCCGGTGCACCCGTATTACTGACTGGACCTTGTGGCGTGGCAGCAACAACCAAGGGAGATTGAGCCACCCCTCCTGACTGGACCCACACCTGTGCCACCCCGCTACCCTGATGCGCTACTACTGGCGCAGGAACCTGCACGGTGATTGGCGTGGCGGTCACCCCCGCCCCCTGTGCTGCCGTGATTTGTTGTGTATGTGCCGCAACCAGTGTTGGCAACCCGGAGGGGGCCGCAGCCTGTGAAAGGCCCCCCCCCTGTGAGCAACTCTACATCTGTCTGACCATTCTGGGCAGCTGCGCCAGAAACCTGACCAATGTCTGTACACAACAGGGGCTGGCCCATTGCCACCGCCTCACCTGAAGTGTTCGCCTTTGATACTGCGACCCGTTTGACCTTCTCTTGCTGCGCATCCTTAAAACGTTTGGGCGTCTGCCTTGTGCGTTTAGTTAACGGGGCCTCCTGCTGCGAGCTTGTTCCTGCTCCCTGCGCTAATGTCTTCAGCGCCCAATCGATGCCGCCTTTTTTTCCGACCTCCCACAGCGCTGACAAGGATCGAAATTCCTCCGCTGTCGCCAGGGCCTCCTTGCCCCCGTGCTTTCTTTGGCGGCATCCTGCCGACTATAGAAATAAAGAAAGGAGAGTTAAAAGGCTGGCCCCTGCCATCTTCCTTGCCCTCTGTTGACTGCGGGCTTCCCTTCCTTCACATTCCATGCTTACGTTCGCCACTTTGGCCGGGCAATAGGGATACTTACCACCCCATTGCCCTCCTTGCGACACTCACATGCATCATACACCCCTGCTTAGGTGCGCCACATTGGCAGGGCAATAGGGATACTTACCACCCCATTGCCCCCTTTGCGACACTCATGCATCATAAACCCCACCCCTGGGATACTCAGCCTACTTGCTAGCTGAAGTCCTAGTATGACATGCTCTTCCCCAAGCTTCTGCCCTTCCCAGCCATGCTCTCCATCACCAACCCCTTTCTCCGGGCCCACTCGGTCTACCCCCAGGTGTCATGCTTGCATGCAACACTTCTCCTATCGTCATTGTTATTAATTCGTCCCCCTTGTGCCATGCATGCCTGTCTTTGAAGTGGGGAGTCAAACATCATTATACATATATATATATATATATACATGCCCCGCTGCGCGCCACGCTTGCCCCCCCCCCCGGTGCTTCCAAACCCCTCACCGCTCTCGCGTCCCAACTCGCGGGCCACCCGCGTTTCCAATCACGAAAGAATTACTGCCCACGAGTCCCCGCCTACCCTCTTATAATCAACCAAGCACAATGCGGGGCCTCGAACCCTGACAGGGCAGAGCACCTACCAGTGAAGCTGCAGGGGAGCGCGAGGCAAGCGAGCTGAAAAATGCAAGAGACCGGGTGTTGCGGCCGACCCCATTGTGCTGAAAACAACAATCCGTATAACCGGCACATGAGGGGCCTCTTCAACCCTCTTGGTTTCTCTATTCACTCTATGCGCATACTCCCCTCTACGCGCGGTGATTTGTTTAAACTATCAAATTCCTCACCTCCACCCCGCTTTTATTCAATCACAGCCGCATTTAAATAAACCCTTGCTCGCATCGCGCTGATCCGTCTTTCCCCAGCATCAAGCAGCATCTATTCCGGGCCCAAGATTCCACGGCACTTCGCTACCAACCATTACATTACCAGTACATTCCATTACCAATACATTTTATTAAATGTATTATATATTTAAGAAAGTGCGAGGTGAGGAGGACATTATAAATACCAAAGCACATAACACCTCATCTGCCAAAACCCGGGATCGAACCAAGGACCTTTCGATCTTCAGTCTAACGCTCTACCAACTGAGCTATTTCGACTAATGGCTTTGATAATTTCTTACTTATCCCTAAACTCGACCACATACGGGCCATTGAATACTAACGTCATTGGCCCGCTCCTCTCCGTCTCCTACGCTGTGAGGCCCCCTCACCCCGGTGGCCGCCGCAACTAGCTTCAGGCTGCGACCTGCTGGGCACCTGAGGCGAGAGAACAAAGAGGGCTTCTCCCTCTTGTCCAGGGGTTTTCAACACTTTCCCTGGGGGGGTCGCCTGCGCACCTCAGTGACGCCACTTAATGCCTGCCCTGCATATCACATTTCTTGGCGGCGACCCCTCCCACTCCTCTCCCTTACACCGGACACTCATCTGCCTCGCGCCCGAAATGCCACTAAAGGCACCCCGCCCCTAGGCGCGGGGGTGCCTCTTAAGGGCTGAATTTTTGGTGCACAACCTACCCAGATTAAGCGTGAGAAGTGGAGGTACTTGGGGCAGAATGGCGGGGGATGACCAAGGTTGATGTGCGTAAACTGTGATCCTGAGAGATTAGATCAGTAGACATCAGATATGGTGAGTCTGAGAGCTGCTGGGAAGGGGGCTCAGAGGCTGCTAGAATGAATGCTCGGGTGTACTGGCAAGCACCGACCAGATGCGTCAGTCGAGCAGAACACGCAGATAAGAGACTGGTCCGCACTTCTGGAATAGCCACCTTTGACAAAAAGGGTAAGAGTGGGATCTGCCATAAACTGTCATTGCTGTTAGAATATCTAAAAACATGCAAAACTCAACTCAATGTGCTCAAGGCACAACTAAGAGTTGGCAAGCGGCGCATATAATACACAATTATGATTGCTGTGCTTGCGAGAGAGAACTTATGAGGACTTAGTAATAAATACTCCGGCCCATCAGTTCTTAACCCGTCATATGAGGACCCCAGGGGGTCCACAGTGCCTATTCAGGGGATCCTTGGACCCATAAGGCCATATGACCTCTAACCATTATTTTCTGCCAAAATCCATAAGCATCTTATGCTAAATAACTACATAAAGATGGTCCTTCCTACAGGGATAGTCTTTTCACCAAGTACCAATACTTCTTGCTTGAATTCTACTGCTGTATTGCCTCCCCCTTGTATTGGTATTTTAATACAATTGAAAAAGATATGTTTAAAAAAAATAAGCTTAAGCTTTTTAAAAAATGTTTTGAATCAAAAGCTGATTCCTAGATCAGTAGGAAGCATGTGTAAATTTGCACAGTCACTGTTCACATTCAGATATGCTCTGACCTGAACTAATAATCAGCTCCTGACAAAAAAGTTTTAAATTGCTTTTGATTTTCTAGCCAATCCTACATATCTGCAGACATAGCCAGTGTTCTAAGCACTCAGTGATCCATGCATGCATGCACAGGCATGCTGCTCAAAAGGACCTTCCAGGCTGCATGTTCTCCCATCCACTGCTTTACACAGGCAAACACTTAACATACTCCAAGCACCTGCACGTCTTGTATTGGAAAGGATGCATGGCTGCACGCTTCAGCAGAGCTGAAATACTTCCACAGAGTACCACATCCCAGTGAGCATCACAGACTCTGGAATAATGAGCACCTCGCCTCTAGCTTTTATGAAATTACTGTCTTTCAATCAATCAATCAATCAGCATTTGTAAAGCACGCTAATCACCCCGAGGGGTATCCAGGTGTGTCTGTCATCTTTCTACACAAAGACTCTGCATAGTCTCCAGCTGTGTCCGTACCAAGTTGGTTGTTGCCCAGTGTCTGTCTCAGGCGAATGTCAATCCAGTTACTTCTATCCCACCACTTCTGCTGAGAGATCGGGTTTCACATGATATGTGAATGTGACCTGGGTCTTATACAGGTGTGTGGTCACTCTCATACTTAAATGTGAAGTTTCAGAAGACAGTAGATGTGCTGAGTACATTTAGTGTATACATGTATGTGTACGTTTTGTGTATTACTTACTGTTGAGGTACAAATCGTACAAATGGCTGGGGAGTCCCTGGCTGCCAGATATGATTCAGTGGGGTCCACTGACTCAAAAGGTTAACAACCATTGCTCTGGACAATGTACAGGGAAAAGATGGACAGAGACAGGATCATAAAGCAATTGCCGAAAAATGAATGGACAAATATAGTCAGCTGGTCTAGAAGGTGTGACCAAGCAAGGTAAAATGGGCTCCAGAAAATGATCAGCAAGCTGCTTAGTGAACCCTCCATCTGAAATGTTCTCAAGGCACTTAATGACCTCAGAATAGTAAGTAAGTAAATTCTTTATTCAGTTAAAACAGTTCTGACCATAAAAGATACATAAAATCAGATGAAAACTATTATAACATCTCGGTTAAGTTAAAATAATACTCATACATTGCCGCATGCATGCTCATAGTACTATAGACCTTCTTCTTATTCACATTTCGCAGAGCCAGGACCGTTCAATGTTTCCTCTTATCAAACAAGGCTGGCCCAGGATGGGTTGTAGGCGGCAAGCTGTGTCAACTATCTAAACAGATGTCCTATGAGCTACAGGCCCCACCTTTCTTTTCTGATTGGGATATAGCCGGCCCGTTGGGTTGTAGGCAACGACACACTGTATTTTTATGCTAAGTGTTCTGCTAATAAAAACTGATTTAATTCTAAAATAATACACATCAAACTCAAAAAAAGGAGACGAGATATATAGCCTTGTGCAAAAAATAGAGACATTAACCAACATTCAGTTTGCCTGAGGGTCAAATCTGCCTCACCAGGCTAGGCTATCTGCAATTATCATCAATTAAAAACAAGCCACTTCATAGGGAAAGGGGAAGGGGACAAGGTACATAATCTTATAATAAACAATAGCGTGCATCCCAAGTCCAAAGTAACTAATGAGCATGACCACTCTCATTCAATGAAAAAAAAGGGGGGTTTTCGTCCAGAAGACGCCAGGTATGGACGTATTTTGAAAAGTATAGAAAAAAGGGAACCTGACCGTCAAATTGTGTACCGCTATTTATTAAAGCGGAAAAAAAGCAAAGACCATCAATTCATATGCTTTCTGTGTATCAATCACATATATTCATCCTCCTTTACATGTGCATTTTATAAAAACATTAAGTACATGTCTAAGTTAGATACATTACATATACATAACACATGAAAAACATAAAGCTATTTAAGTGCAAATAATGTGAACATATACAATATTAAATGAAAAACAATTACAAAGATTTCAAAGAATTACACCAGCAAATATACTGATATGCGTTATTTGTTTTTTAGCAGTTCCTCAAAGCCATATCTTTAAGCAAAATATAAGGAACTACAGCCACACGGGAAAAAGAAAGTGCTACTCTGTGGGGCTCATTAAACATCATACGCCCTCTCCAGAAGTACAAATTTTTCTGAATACCCTCTGCGGCAAAAATATGGAAGTTGCCGACGCGTTTCCAATCCCTAGGATTAATCACGGGATTTTCATCAGGGCTAAGAGCACGGTGTAACCTATAAGTGAAATTAAAAGTGAAAAATTACCTAAAAGTATGCCCAACCTTAACTCTATACTGTGGTATTATGCCACTACATGTTATTCTTAAAGTACCTGAAGTTGAGGGTTTACTTCACTTATTATGTTGGAGGTCAGATGCCACCTGTGTCAAGTTGTCTTTAAGTTCCAGGACCTAAAACAACCAGGACATTCTGTATCAGTAACGTTGGTTTTGTTACTTTGTATCCCCCATAGATCGATGGAAAAATTCAAAAACTCACGGTTAAATCCACTTGGGATGACCGGAATGATTTTTTCCACTGTCACTCAGGGTTGAAAGTGAATCGATAAAGTTTTGAACATCAAGTGAATGTTCACGCTAACTGCAAGGAAGGAGAAGCAAGTGGGCGGTTGTTTATTATTATATCTCGCCAAATCAATTAAAGGAAATTAAACAGCAACCCAAATGCACTTACTTGTCAATGTGTGCACTCATTGTCATTATTAATATGGAACAACGTGTTAAAACATCGCGCGCCGTGTTTCTGAAAAGAAAACACAAATCAAAGTTACCGCGCACGTGCATAACGTTATGCGACATGGCACAGAAGAGTTCATTTCAAAGAGAAAGGGAGCTGCTAACTTACTTCAGAGTTTTCTATGTGATGTTCAAAACGATCCTCCCGCCAGAGAATTCAGACGAGAATAGTTATTGGTGTGAAGTTTAATCCATATCCTGTTGAACAGGAAGTGTCAGACATTCATCTTGAGAGGGATTATGGGAGTTGTAGTTGCTAAACTGCAACAGATTGTATTAAATATTTATGAATCCACGCTCGAATGTTCATGGGGCATTGTATATTGATGCCAAAATGCAGGTTTTTCAAATCTACAATTTATGTTCTTTTACAGAGGACTCAGCGCAAAACTTGGTACAGTTCTGCCATTTCGTTTAAACCGTCTGCCACACAGTTATATTTCATGATGAGGTATGTCTCTTTTTCCGCAATAATATTTCAACATCTCCACCTCTCGGTGGTGGTTTAATACATGACAGCACCGTCCAGGCAAATTGTTTTTCAGAGTGTTGGTTTTCAATGAAATGTGCAACCATAGGTGCAGTTAAAACTTTTTGTTTAATTCTTGAACGATGTTGAACCATCCTTTGGTTAATTTGCTGTGTGGTTTTACCGATATACAGCTTCGGACAGGGGCATTGAATGGCGTACACAACATTCCTAGTTTTACAATTCGTGAATTCTTTGTGTACCCATTTGATGGAATTGTATGAAAACTCAGTGCCTTCAACGGTGTTGTTACATACAGAACATGTTCCACATTTATGATGGCCTTCCACCGGAGCCAAATTCCACAATGTTCTTAAATCAGTCTTGGGCTTAATACTCTTTAAGTCAGCTCGTATAATATTTTCTCCGATGCTTTTTGTTCTTTTTCATTGCAAAGAGAGGTCTTTCCATTGGACATTCCAGGCCAGTGAGCAGATGCCAATTGTTCAAAATGATCTTTCGAAACTTGTGGGTATGTGGGCCAAATGTAGATACACATACTAATTGGTCCAGTGGTTTCTTGATCTTCTTGCTTAACAGTTCCTCCCTGGGTGTGTACCATGCCCTTTTTGTAGAGTGTTTCAACATTTTTCTCGGATACCCTCTTTCTTTTAGCTGATCACATAGGATTTCTGCCTGAACCATGAAGTCTTCCTTACGGGAGCAATTGCGCCAAATTCTCAATAGTTGGCTGTACAGTAAATTATCTTTGAGGCTTCTGGGGTGGAAGCTGGAATAGTGTAAGATAGTGTTTTTATCTGGGGTGTCCCTATGCCCCGGAGATGGCAGTGCTCTTTATGGCCCTGTTTGAAGACCGGTTCATCTATAACAACAATCCATATAGTGGTAACATGCAATCATGGCACCGCTACATTGATGACGTCTGGTGCCTTTGGGAGGGCACAGATGATCTACTGCAATCCTTTTTTGAATGGCTAAATAGCAGACACCCTGACATTAAATTCAGCATGTCCAGAAACCAGACCCGCCTAACTTTTTTAGATGTTGAGGTATTTGTACAAGATGACAAGCTAATTACAACACTCCACCGTAAACCTACAGATAAAAACACTATCTTACACTATTCCAGCTTCCACCCCAGAAGTATATCACTGGGATTTTATTTTTCATTTCTGGCTAGGTTTAATAATAACTTTTAGTATGCTTATTAATGGACGATACCTCCAGCAAAGCTCTACAGCCCAAAGAGTCAATTTGATTTTAAAACCACACCAGTCTTCACATTGTGAACCAAGAGACTTGTCTTCAGTGAACTTCACAGCAGTTCCTATACCGGACGGTATAGTATGGGACAAGATTGATTATGATGTATTCGGTCCGACTGAACTTTTAAAGCTAAAACATGTATTTAAAATTTCTTTGAGTGATATCATTACCTCCAGTACATTGTCTGATGATTGGGATACTGAAACTGTAAATGCTATGATGTCTGATTTAGAAAAAACTGCTGCATTTCCGAACAATGAAATGTTAGAAGGTACTTCAGACTATGATACATTGTACTGTTACCAGCAATATGGTCATCATTTCTTACACAAATCTATAACACCTAGAAATGTATTTGAGTACCACCAGTGGGAACACTGCCCAACACCTCCAAAGGTAGTTCACAAGCATTTGCACAGAAATTCACATACTTCTCAGGGTTTAACACATCCGACCCGAAGTCATTTTATTATAAAGTGGCAAAAATTTCAGCTCAGAAAATTATGTTAACAAACACCAAACATATTTACTCTGCATCCTTTCTGAACCAGTTGTCTAAACAGGGTTTCGATCTATGGAAAGACACAATAGATTCCAAATCAATCTGGGGTTCTAGGGACTGGCAAGTCCAGGGAATAGAAGCACTTTTTAGAGCATGCATCATTCCGCAGCAGATTTTATTTCTGAATGAAACTGTGCAACAAACAACCTGTCTTGGATTAGCCAAAGGCAAGGAAATCAACACACTGGGGTTTCCAACACCATCGCAGATTGATGGGGGGCAGAACTCAACCACACAAGGGGTAGGATTAGATGACATTTTCCAGTACAACAAATCAGATCCTGATTGGACAGAATGGCTGGTTTGGCCCATTGACACAAACAAATGTCAGCAGAGATTTATGAATACAACCGAAGGGTTTAGTATCCATAGGCCAGACCCACGCTATGTACAGAGACAACACCCAGGGGTAGTGACATCCTATAGTGTTGGGAAGTTGTGCCTTGATTGGCTAGAGACCTCAACACTGACAGAAGTGAAGCACCACTTGACCTTACTCACACCTGACATGGATCTTAGAGATTTTCTACTAGGACCCAGGAAACTACGTCAGAAACGTTTCATATATAGAGGCCTATATGCCTACTATATTGAAAACTGGAAAATATCCCAACAAGAGGCCGCAGAAAGGATACGGGAAATAGACCGTATTAACTTAGAAAAGGCATTAGCTGTGGTGGATAATGGGTTAACAACTTTGACCTCCAGGATTTACTCCTTAGGCAACATTGTGTCCTCGGCGATCGACATATTAGAACAAGATCTGGCCTTGTTACAACACGGGCAATCTCAGCTACGTTCTATTATGATGTTAAGCTGGACACTGCAATCTTTGCGTGCAGGCTATATGCCATGGCGTTTTATAAACACCACGTCTCTGTTTTCAGAATACAATCTAACTGATAAACAGACAGAAATGGCACAAAGGGGAGCCGAATATACAATGTTGCGTATTGAGAAACTGGAAAGGCTACCTTTCACTGTAGCCGAATCACCATCAACAGAATGGCTAATTCATGGCCAAATCACTCTGCCGGTCACTACGTTTCAGTTTCAATATTGCCTTGAGCAAAGGCAGGCAGGCAGGCAAATATGTGAAAATGGGTAAGGGATACATCAAGGAAACTTGGAAGTTACCATATAGATACCGATGCCGGAATGGTGATCGAGAAGTGTATCTGAGTGGTACAAACTGCAAGAACGCTTTGAGCGGTTCTCTCATGTGTCGGGATATTTCTCTACACGGAGCCTGCAGTGGTTCAGTGGCGAACTTATCTTGTCACATGTCAGGGACCCCAGCGGCCATGATCACGCCGGTTTTCCAGCTCCTCTCGAATGGGAGTTATTTAATGCTAAATGATCAAGGTTGCTGTGGGATGCTTCCGGGCGTCGCATATCTAGTCACTGTTAACTCCAGGGTTACTTGCTGTATGCAAGTATTGTTTCCGCCACTGAACACAGTCAGGGAGGCGCCGCTATGGCCTTCGCTGAATGTTTCTTTTATACAGTTTGATACTCTGAGCAGATTGAAAGCCATGCTTTTACAGCAACCCGTGCCCTTAACCTCCGCTCGAGAAACCTATGAACTTCAAGTTGCAAGGACCTCGACCGAGATACAGGCACTCATATGTACAACCTGCCCCATTCATTTCACAGAAATGGTGGGACGTATCTTCAATATGTCAGATATGAGCGGAATTGTAAACCTATTTAAGACCATAGGGTCCGGACTGTTAAGCACCTTTCAGACAGTCCTCGGAGTAATCCCAAATTTTATACACTCCGTATTGGTAAGCGTATTTGGAGGATTCCCGCTCATCTTGTTCCTAATTGCAGGAATCCTGATTGTGATATTGCTGCTACGCAATGGACGGCCCACTTCCCGAGGGAATGGTGAACATGCTCCTGGAGCGGAAATACCGTGAACGCATGGTACAACTTCTGGGCATTTCTTGCCTGCGAGAACTCAATGCCTCCTGGGTTCTATCATTTAGACTGCATCTTACCTGTTCTTCGATGCCTGTTTTGCAGAGAAGAATGCACGTTGGATCTTTGTCTAACATTTCCATCAGATGCGCCTCCCGACACGGATGCAATGCTGGACCCCATAAAGGCCCACGCTCTGCGTTGTCCTCTGCGGCTTCCGATTCTGATGAATGCATTCCTGGAGAATCCACAGGTGCCGTTCGCTCCTGCTGGGTTAAGTGATTCTTCCGCAGGCACCCAGGTTACAACTGCCGCACAAGCTGCCGCAGCACCGACTGTTGGCAATGCTGAATTCCATCTATGTGCGATTGACGTTCTTTGTGAGGCGTTGGATTTGTCATCTACAGCAGCTGACACCGATAATATTGAGCTTCCCAGCCAGGACATTTAATCTCGAATTGGCTCATCGCGTCCTGGGAAAGAATTCGGCTTCTTCACTCGTTTCAAAACAAACGATCTAAATTTGGAACATTTTTCTTACATTGACACTTTCGCTTGAGAAAAGCATGGCCTTCTCCTGCTTATGGTAATGCAACTTCTATAGAGAGACTTTTGACCTTTTAAGAAAATTGGCATTTAGAAATAGCTGAATTATAACATATTTTTCTTAGCATCTCATTTTTTAACGATTTTTTAGAACCATGTTTCTACTTGCTTTTAAAAATATTTTTAAATTGTCCAGATTTTAAGTATGGTCATTTTTATCCAGTTCGGAAGAGGAGTGGGTGTTATATCCCGCATAGAGGCCCTAATGTAGACCCGTTCGTACATGCCCTAAAATGGACGTATTCATATTTACCCTAATATGGTCATATTCGTACTTGCCCTATTATGGTCATGGCCGCATATGCCCAATTATGGTCACAACTGTACATGTCCTATTATAGTCATGATTCCTTATATAGGCATGATCTTTCACCTACATTGGTCCCAGCTAGTACACAATGAGCTCCGAGGGCTGAACGTTATCTATCCTGTGGTTTTGAATACAGCAGGGTTCTTCCAAACACAGGCCCACACTGTACTCATTAATTATGCATGGATCTCTAAGAATACACCACCGGCATAATATGTATGTACAAAGTTCACCCCTGACGTCTTCCTCATGTCCAATACAAACCATACTGAGGACCGAGACTCTTTAGGGTATAAATACACCACATCTTGCCCCGGTAAGACAGAGGGAACCAAGACTTCCATGCTGACACACTGACCAGAGACGCTGAGGCTCCTGCATGCAGTCGCTCAAGCTGACAGTGGTCTGACACAACCCGGACAGGGTGTCCAACTCGAGACCAGGACGGGGTCCCACACTCTCTCTATTCCGGTATGGGGGTTCGACTAAATCCTAGGAGGATTCTTGGCTCTTAGCTTCTAAGACCTACACACATATGCTAGGTACACACAGGTACATCTAGGTAGGCATCGTAGGAGTACGCGCACTTGCATAATGCTTTTATATTCATGTATGTACTCATGATTATCGCAATATGGTAGAACTGTTCTATCCCTTTGCTTTTATCGTACTGCTGATAATATATCTCTGCAATTGTCTGCTGGTTACCGCAGCACATATATTTTACACTAGAATAACAACTGTTCAATAAATACTTATTGAAACGCCCGACTGTTTATTCTGTGTAACTCTCTGAGACAAACCGAATAAGTGAGCACGAATGACTGAGCGAAAGGGAGTACATTGTTTCCACGATTCTGAGGTAATCAGGGTTGTCATGATCTAAGGTTGCCAGAAACTAATCTCTCCCCGATAAGAGGAGACACTAGTGGCACTGCAAGCTAGCTAATGCAAAACTAGGCTAACATATACGGTGGGGGTGCACGGAGTCAGTCTGCCAGCAAGCCCGCAGTATATGTTATCCAAACGCGAAGGTCCTGCAGGAGTACTATAGGAGCTACACGACACCCATGGAGTGCTGAAAGCCAAAGGAAATGTAATTCTCTGAATATAAGTAGTTGAAGGATACAAGGCATCCAAACAAAAGGATGGTGAAGAAGCTGAACGTCAGGGGAGAGACAAACATAATAAGAAGAAAGAAAGTCATCAAATAGGATTCAAGCAAATGAGATAGAAAGCCAACCAATTGTAAGAAACAGACCGACCAAAAGCCCAGAACGGAATGGCCCAAAGCCCACTGCAAGTATTGGTATTGTACACAATAGGTCTTCAACAACAGACATCTAAAAGGTTATGTAGGTAAATCTTTAAAAAGGGGGTGGCAAAGAAGAAGAAGGGATCTCCTGTAGCCACAAAGCGCTGGGACCCCACCCTCAATAGTCTAAATGGATGCTGGTGATATATCAGGAAATTAAAGTGGTGTTTCTCTTACAGCCCGCCCTCCCGGAAGATTTGTAGATCTATAAGGGTGCACCTGATCAAATGTGAGGAACTCAGTAAATTAGCATGACTTTGTCCACATGGCCCTTTTTTATCTCTACCATCATGTCCTAGTAAGTATGTAATTCTACACTGTCAACTTGTTAATCATCTGAAACACTCCTTCCTATAGTGACTTATTTCTGGAAGGATTGCTATATGATTGCCTTGTGCACGTCGATTTTCGTGTGCCATAGATTTATTTCACAAACCTTGACTAGTCTTGAACTACTATATGTCGTAATTACACATGATTACAAACAACTTGTCTGTAATTCAAATGAAGGTGGTAAATAAATATGTATCTTTATTACTCAAAGACCCAACTGTCGAGGTCAGTTTTAAGTACAATGAGCTCTCTCTGCCTTTTAGGACTAGAAGAAAACAATAAAAAGAGACATAAGAAATTAAATTAGACCTACATTAGCAGTTTTTAACTTTTAAGACCAGTTAAATAAAAATCTTACAAGTTAAACTATTATCCATCCCTGCATGGCTAATGAATTACTGGTAACTGTGCCAGGCCCGGTTCCAGGAATTTTTATCTGGGTGGGCCAAGGGTGCGTTTGGGTGGGCCAATGCGGGCCCAATTTATAACAATTCTGAAGGTAAACTACGAGCACTAGAGCATGGGTACTCACAAACATTTGCCCAGGGGCCACAAAGTACAGTCTGTGGTGTGACCGAGGGCTGCACGGATGCCAGTAGGGTGGCGGTAGGGGGTCTGGGTGGGTCAGGGACTGTGTAAGGAGGTCTAAAAAATGTTTTATAAACGGGCAAGCATTTATTTGCAGGTCAATAACTGCTTGCCTGTTTATTTATTTTTTCCTGAATATTAGTGTTCAGCAACTAAACAGCAGCTCGTGCTGCTGTTCACCGGGGGGCGCATGTAAATGTCAAGAGGGCCGCAATCGTCCCCCGGGCCGTACTTTGAGTATCACTGCCCTAGTGTTACAGATGGACATCGATTCACCAAAATGCCAGGGGTAGCGGAAATGACATCACGCATTCCTTGATCTTAATGACATCACAAGAAGTGACATCATATGACCTTTGACCCTCAATCTTCCTACGAAGTGATGTCACATGACCTTAATCCTTATGACATCACAATAATTGACATCGTTGAAGTTATAATAAAAGCCATAATAAAACATGACTAATACAATAACACAACGTTGAAAAATGTCTGTTTTAGATACCACTTGTATTAGGGTGCTTACGTCATATGAAAGGAGATCATTAATTGTTTTTCTTAGTTTTACATGAAAAATTATGTGTTCATCTGAAGAGGATAATTCCACATTTATTCTTAGATAATGGTTGGACATTTATGATTCCCTTGTGGCTGCTTATGCAATGAGGCATGCACTGCCACTAAGGGAATATTATAATGTATGCCACATCCTACAGTATATTACTGTGTGCATCATACACAGACTAAAACACATAAACACCTTCAGAATCCACACACAGAAACAGCCGGGTCTGGTGGACTAATGCATCCACTGTAGGGGCCTGGGTTCGACCTCATGGTCACAGGTTCAAATACTGGTGGGTTCACTCAGCCTTTCATCCTTCTGAAGTCAATAAAATGAGTACCATTGAGTTGGGTAACAATAAACATCTGTTATTCAGTGCCAAGATACCCTTGGGTGAACGTGAATTTTATAAATACACATGTCATGTTAGATAATTGAGGTGCAAAAGGACGCTTACAGCTCTGGGCTCCGTTGCCACTGCACCTGCTGCATCATTGGCAGATAACACCATGTCCCCACTCCCCCATACACACCACCAAACTGCATCTTGCCTCCGACATGAGGTAGGGTTGCCACATTGCCGTTTTCTTCCGACATTAATATTTTAATGTCTCAGCCAGTGTAAAAATAGAGAAAATCACCCTAAGTCAGCATTTTTCCCTTTACAGTGCATACTTAGAGCAGTATTTATAAAAACAAAGCACTTTAAAATATGTTCTAGAGGTTCCTTAATTACACCTGACTAGGGTTGCAACCTGGCCGATTTTTTTACTGGCACCACCGATATTTTAATGTCCCAGGCGGTACAAAAATTAGCAAAACCACCTAAAGCAAGAATTTTTAGCCCTTATGTGTACCTAATTTAAACAGCAAATATAAATGGAAAACACTTTTAAATGGATTCTAGAGCTGCAAAGATTCCTGACTATTAAATATAGTAAAAACAGTCGAAAAAGTCATGGTACAAATGTATACATACACATTTATTCATGTCCATGCCTCTGCACACTCTTAAAACTACAACAAATAGCCGGTATTTTCTTTTGGAAAGGTGACAACACTACCCCAGATTGATAATTAATGTAAACAAAGTGAAAAAGCATCACAATGTTTGGCCGTCCTCATGGCCTCTTTTGCCGACTGGGAGGGCCATAGGTCATGTTTGGGTGGGCCTGGCCCACCCGCTAGAACCGGGCCTGAACTGTGCGTTGTTATAAATACATCCTTGGTTGCCCACCATCTGTCACCACACCCTGGGTTATGTTTCTTTCCTGGTAAGCCAGCATTTCATGTAGCCGAATCCTGATCATTATCCTCAACCCGCAGGCATATTTCTGGTGCGTGGGCCTAAATGGAATAAGCAGAATTCCAATTCCTAGCATACACTTGGTCACGATGAAATGAGGCCCACTAGGCAGCTTTATTTCCACGTGACCCGGAAGTGAGGCGCATTAGGTTGCTTTGTTTCCTGTGACCCGGAACTCTCTAGTGGTGACCATGTGAATGCGCCTGGGCTCCTTCTTCCCTTGCTTGGGTCTGCTTTTCGACCGTCAGCTTCGAACCTGAACGTCGTTGCATGGTCTTCCAAGAAAAGGTCAGGCTTCAACATGAGTAGCTCTTCCGGGAATACATCATGATTCAACATATATAAAGATTACACACGATTCCATGAAATAGACGTGCGTTTGCTTAAAGTTCGTAGTTATGGCATTTACAGCAGGTCGGTATTTTGCTGATATAGCGCCCTGGGTGGTACCAAATATGGTGCCCTTGCTGCTTGAGTGAAATAAAAACAAACGGGGCCCTTTATATTCACAGGTCAGTCACTGGCTGGTTATATCAGAGCAGAGACTGGCCTCTGAGTGTAAACATGTCCGCTCCTCCCCAAATCACCTGAATCAACCAAAGCTTAGCTCCTTCACACTGATGCCAAGTTCTTGGTGAAGAACGGTAAGGGGCAGGGGGTGGGAGGGAGATACGAGGAGAAGGAAGAGGAGTTAAAGTAGTGTCCAACACTGGCACCTGCAGCGTGCAGAAAAAAACTATTAAATACAGTTTAAGATGAAGCACTGGCACCAGGTCAGAGCTGCATACATGGAGTTAGTACGGATACCTCCGTTCAATTCCTCTGAAAATTAGTGCTCTAGGCAGCTCACCCATACCAAAGGTCTGCCCCCTTTAACAGCATTGTATAATATTCGAGCACAACACTGTAGTCATGGCAATCTACCTCTGTAACACTAGCAACCATTACAAAACGGGAAAACTGGACATCTCTGCTCGACACAAGCCTTGCAGCGGAGGCCCCTCCATTAGGGCAGAGGAGCGCCGCCCCCGACACCACCCTCAAATAAAACGATAATAAAATGGGTTTTAAACCTGTTTTATTTTAATCCCCCTGGACCCGCACCCAGGACTCTGACGAGTCTTGGAGACAGGTCCAGGGGGATGACACTGCTGGTAGGGGAGTGGTAGGCACTGTTACAGTGCGCATGACGGTTTGGCCAGCCATCTCAGGCCGCCCAAACCGTCATGCCCACTGAAGCTCTCTCCAGCCCTAGCTGCGTTGCTGAGGCTGGAGAGAGCAGGCACAGGCTCCCAGTCTGCCTGCGAGCGCAAGTTGACAGCGATCAGGCCAATCCTGATGCTGCTTTCATGCAGCGTCAGGATTGGCCGCAGTGCAGTCTGGGAGCCTGTGCCCAGAAGAAGACTGAAAGAGCGCAATGCGGCTGGCAGTGGCGTTCAGGTAAGTTATTTTATTTTATTTAAATTCTTTTGTCCCCGAACATCCCCCTGCCTCCCTTCCCCACCTCCCTCCTCCAGCCCGCCCCGCCACTTTGGCAGGGGACGGGCCGCTACTGAAACTTTGTGATGGTTAGCCCAAACTACCCCGGATCACAATTATATCAATGCAAATAAAACAAATCATGCAAAGCCCATGACGCATGCTTCAGCTGCATCATTTTCTGTCATTTCCTCAGAAGCAAGGGCCGAAAGTGCATATACCTTAGGTCTACTGGGCAAATGGGTTTCTTGCAGGGCAGTGCGATTAGTGCCACCGCATCAGGCGCTGACTTTGGGGCGTCGTGTTTTCAAGTACAAAATGGTTTTAAAAGCACCTGCTGCCTTGTTCCTTGCCTCCAGCAATTTTCAGGCAACCATACAAATATCAAGTAACTCTGGTGATTGATAGACCTGCTGCAGAGAGATCGGAGTTTTGCCTAGTGGAAGTTTTGACTCATCATGAAACAGCGCAGGAGGTTAAAATGCCTGCTGCAAAGCACCTGTACTAGGTAGATCACAAAGTGCATACAATGTAAATAGGTCAGTGTGTTGCTGCTTCTGTCAGAAAGCCCCTTTTGTTACTTGCAGTTTATAAGTTTAAATCCTAATATAGAACAGTGAGTTATTAACTATCATCAAAGAGCTGCATGCAAACTTCAAGGTATAGATTAGAGCGTCATGATTTTTCCCCCAGTCTTTCATTATCCTAATGTTGCAAAAAGGGTTCACTTGTGCGGAAATCAATTCTTATTAGTAAAGCCAACCCCCAACCATGGGTTTACATTTTAAATTCTGAATTTGTGCTTTTCCATACCAAGCACTCTTAACCTATACTGTCTACCAGTATGGATGACATGTGACTCCTACACCTTATAGTCCTCTGTCTTATGTAACATTTCCTATACACTGATTTACACACTTATGATTCATTGTCTTTGTGTGATGTCTCTGAGTAATGTGTATGTGATGTAAAGTGCTCTGACACCTTATACTGGTATGAGTGGCGCTATAAAACAAAAGAAATGCATGAGAGAGAGAGTAGTTTTGGAGACTTGAGAGGCACTGTTAAAGGGTGGTAGTGAGGGAATCCATGGAGAAGGAGGTCATTGGGGGGGCCAAAAAACATTGTCACAGCAGTCGCCACCAGCGCTAGAGCTGGCACTGGTTACTTGGAGTGAAGATAAGTGCAAAGGCCAGTGCTTTTCTTAGGAGCACGTTGCTGGCACTGCCGTATGCTGGGGTTTCTTAACTTAATACCAAGGCTCTCTCCTCTTCATTCCACCTCATACTTTCTTTCGCCACCAGGGCTGGAAATTAGGGGTGGGTGATAAATTACGCTCCCCCGGTTGAATTGGGGAATTTTGGCCACCCCGCATTATGCGTGTAACGCGGAGTTTCGGACAAATTCCCCCAACCACCGCGTGGCAGAGTTTTTTCTCATGTGCGGTTCAAGAATGGTAAGTTGGTGAGTGCGAGCAAGATTTGGTGTCCCCAGTGCAATTTTGGTCGCTTGGAGGGCATCCGGCGAGATTTCTCCAGCATAAGTGGTCGTGAGCGGTTGCAACCATTCGCGGACAGATAGCTGCTGCTCAAGTAGAAAATCTACTACAGCGTCAGCAAAACAGCTTGAGAAGCTGCGGCCCCGGCACACCGTGTGGTGCCATTCGCGCTGATTTTTCAGCGTGGAAGAGCAATGTGCTTATTTCCACCCGTCTGCGAAATTCCACTGAATCTCGCTGAGTTTTTTTTTAAGTCTGCAGAATTTTGCGGACTGAAAATCTGCGAGTTCCGCCTAGGCCTACAGTGGAAATGGAAATAAAAAAAATTCTGGGAACCCATAAGTTAGGGTTCAAGATGTGGTAGTAGAAAGACCACCTTTAATGAAGGGCAGTCATGAAAGGCGGAGTCTGAGAGCCAACGTTTCTCTTTATTTGTTAAAAGCTCTTCCACAAAGAAATTGGCCACAAGGACAAATGTGATGGTAAATCTTTTCTGGCTGCCTTAACAGGTCAAAAAGAGGCTGCATTTACAATTATCTTAGGGGTTAAGGCACCTGCTGCAGAGATTTTTGTGTGCCCAGCAATTTTCAGGGGATAATGGTAAAATAGCTCTTGTGGTTAATGTGCTGTGCTGTAGAGATCTGTGTTTTGTCTAATCACAGGTTTGACTCATAAAGTAGCATAAAGGTTTAATGTACCTGCTGCAGAGCACATGTACAACAAGCAGATCAAAGATAGGTAGCTCAGTGGAGTACTGCTTATGTCGCAGAGCAGGGGCGGCTCCTCTGTAATGGCAGAGGAGCGCCACCCCCTGCTAAAAGAGGAAAAATAAAATGATAATAAAAGCATTTTATTATCATTTTAATTTTGCCTGTCTAACAGCTGACAACGTGAGTCTTCAGCAGGGCGGGCCAGGCAATCCTGTTCAAGAGGCATGGCAGGAGGAGAAGTGGTGGGCACTTTAAAGTGCGCATGTCTGCTTGACCGGGCGTTTTAGGCCGACCAAACAGACATGCGCACTTAAGTTTCTCCAACCCGGTTGTGTTGCACAGCCAGGTTGGAGAAGCACCACAGGATATCAGGCACTGTCTGAGCAGCAAACGAAGCCGCTCAGACCAATCACAGTGCTTCTCTTATGCTGGGAATAATATTCCCAGCATGAGAGAAGCACTGGGATTGGCATCTGGGAGCCTGTGCAGTGTGCAGCCAGAGTCGAGGATCGGGAGAGAGGAGCAAGGCGGTGGTCGTCGGAGCGTCAGGTAAGTGTTAATTTTAATTATTTTAAATTGTGTGTTTAGTTTTGACTGTATTTCCCCCTCCCCACCACTAGGCAATGATAGCAGCTGCTACTGTGGCAGAGGTCCTTTGTTATTTGCAGTTAAGTCGCAATCCTTCTAATTTAGCACACTGAACTACGAGCGGGCATCAAGGAGCTGCATGCAAACTATAAGGCATGGCTTTAGAGCTTTATTGTTTTTTTCAATCACTCGTTATTGTAAGGTTACTAAAAATGGCTCCTGTGGGCAGTAATAAAGTCTTATTGGCACAAATAATCCCAACCACTGAGTTACATTTTAAATCCTGGCTTTATAGTTATCCATACCATGCACTCTTAAGATATAATGCCTATCAGTATGGACGATATGTGACTCTTAAATCTCTTAACCTGCCTTTTCTTATGTAACATTTCCTG
This sequence comes from Calotriton arnoldi, assembly GCA_963921515.1. Taxonomy (NCBI): domain Eukaryota; kingdom Metazoa; phylum Chordata; class Amphibia; order Caudata; family Salamandridae; genus Calotriton; species Calotriton arnoldi. The sequence goes on along the minus strand of CAWUFW010022717.1, from coordinate 37,137 downwards.
TACATTGATTTACACACTTGTACGATTTATTGTCTATATAATGTGTGTGTAATGAAAAGCATTCTGACACCCTACATTGAAATGAGTAGCACTATAAATGAAATTAAACAAAAATAATAAGTGCTATTTAAATCTTACATACACAGGCTGAAGAAAGTCAAAAACGTGCCTCCAAATCATAGTTTCTCTTAAGCATTTGTGCAGAGATGAGCTGCGTGCCTTTGTTTCCTTCCATTGCAATGTTAGGCTTCAGATCCCAGCCAAGAAGATTGCGAATTGATGGGCTTTTAAATGAGGCCTTTGTTTTGGGCCCAGCTGGAACTGAAAATAAGAAAGATCCTGCACTGCCTCCGGACGGAAAGCAAATGTGTGGGCGCTGCTGAATGTGACCCGCTGTAGGCAAATTACACCAGGACAAATTCAACATATTTCAATGGGACCAACTTGGATCCCGGATCTGGCTCACTAATAGCTGCCAGATTCGCTGTCTGTCTGGATCGCCCTCATTTCCTACACCCTGTTTACCACCCTACACCTCCTGTCTCTTTATCCCTTTGTTACTATTATCCTATCTTTCTCTTCCTCCTTCTTTCTCCCTTTTTTGTCTTTCTCTGTCCTGCTCTGGGTCACAATCTGACGATGAAAAATGAGCCTCGGTCCCCAAAAATGAGTGCTGATTCCTACCACATGCAATTAACAGCACAAATTAAGCAGTGCTACCAGTTCGTTTGTTGACTGTTAGCGGGTTTCTGAGATGTTGCCAATTGTGATTGCACAGAATGCTGTGTCTGCTTTTAAAATAGGGGCTGACTAAACAATGTCCTGCAACTGATTTTAAAAGAATGTAGTGATTGCATTACCCTAATAACTGTGTCTCCTTCATGAGCAGTGGTTGATTTCACGGATCATGGTGTCTATCGCCCATAGAGCAGCCAGTTTGCTGAGTCTGTTTACTTTTAAGAGGTATTGATAGTTGCAAGGATCTGTGTGTCTGTTTTAAGGAGAAGGGCCTAGCCTCAGCGGTGGCTCCTCCGCTATGGCGGAGGAGCATCGCCCCCCCCCCCCAAAAAACAGCAGGAAAGTAAAAATAAAATGATGCTCAATTTATTTTTCCTTTCCTGCTGAGTCTTGGGGGCGGGCACTGCTTAATTTGAGCCGGGACTTTCCGGTGCTAAGCACTGGCACTTAATTGGTTTCCGGGACTCGGCACCGGCACCTAATTGTCAACACCATACTTAGAACAGTCCACCACATGGTGGCGCTGCTCATCTAATTTAGAGATGAGCAGTAGTTTAGGAATACAATTACATTAAAATTGCTAATACCTGCCTCCCCAGCCATTCCTTTAGCTTTGGGGACCTGGAATAATCTGAACTGTCGCATTTACATGCGAGAGAGATGGTTAGTAGTTGTTTTGGCAGCAATGACAAGGGCGATGGGTGGTGCAAGCTGCAGTGGCCTCCTAGTCAGAGCCCTGGCACTTAATATTTTACAAATTAAGCACTGGGGCGGGGCCTGGTGGTGACAGGCACTGAGGGGAGTGGTAGTGCACTCCCATCACTGCGCATGATGGTTTGGACGACCGTCTCAGGCCGACCAAACCAACATGCGCAGTGAAAGCTCTCTCCAACCCAGCAACGAAGCTGGGTTTCACAGAGGAGGCACAGACTCTCAGTCGGTCCTGGAGCGCAAATTGAGGGTGCTCAGGCCAATCCTGAAGCTGCTCTCATACGCGAGAACAGCTTCAGGAGTGGCTGCAGGGCATTCTGGGATCCTGTTCCTTCCGGAAGTGGTGAAGAGGAGCAGAAGAGCGTGAGGGGATGGCTGCAGATACGTTTTTTTTATTTCTGTTTTTTTTTAACCGCGACCTCTAGGGCCCATTACCCCCGACGCCCCCCGCTCCTCCAGCATACCGGCCTCTCCTGCCTAGTCTTTTGATCTGCCATATCGGCTTTTAGAATAGAGATTCACTGTGCCTCTGTTCACTGTATCTGACTTCACAGTGGTTTGCTGTGTCTTCCTTAATAGCAGTGGTTGATTGTATGGTTGATTGTGTGTGTGTTGCCTGTGTCTGCCTTTGCAGTGGTTTGCTGGTTCTGCTTTAAGAGCAGTAATTGGTTGCACGAGTCCCCGTGTCTGCTTTTACAATGCTTTGCTGCATCTGCTTTAAGAGCAGCGGTTGGTTGCATAGTTCACCGTGTCTCTGTGTCTCTGTTCACTGTGTCTGCCTTTACAGTGGTTTGCTAGTTCTGCTTTAAGAGCAGTGGTTGGTCACATGGTTTACTGTGCCTCTCTTTACCACGGTTTACTGTGTCTGCTTTAAGAGCAGCGGTTGCTTGCATGGTTCACTGTATCTGTCTTTACAAATCTTTTCTGTGTTTGCTGTAAGAGCAGCAGTAGGTTGCATAGTTCACTGTGTCTCTGTTCACTGCGCATGCCTTTACAGTGGTTTGCTGTATCTCCTTTAAAAGCCAATGCTACTTGAAAGGTTCTTTGTTCCTGCTTTAGGAGCAGTGCATTGTTGCATAGTTTCCTGTCAATGCTTTTATATCTGGGCGTGACTGAGGCTGTCATTACGAGTTATGTGGAAAAATTGATGTGGTAGTCCTGTACTCTCCTTTAATTATTAGGAGCTGTATTACAGCATTCTTATAAGTTCTCTTACTCGAAATAAGGACTAACTGTGGGAATCTGTGTTTTCACACCAATTTCCAAAGGCTTTCCGTCATATCATGTACTTGTGACTGGACAAATGTTGCCTTCTTTTAAAAGGTGAAATTTGCTTGGGTAAAACCTGATAATCTGTGAGAAAAAAAAGATCAGAAGGGCTGAGGCAGCTGCTGTCCACTCACTTTGTGCCTGAGCACCGCAGAAGCACCTCCAAAACCATGTATCCAGCGTTCCTGGGAAGGCGGTAGGCCCATTTGTGCAAAGGAGGGTGAAGCTCTGGGTGCAGGGTTTTACATCTGGGTCAGTTCAAGCGGAAGGTCTTTAAAGCATGACAGCCCTGGGTCCTGGCTAGCTGGGGGTTGGGAGTGAGAGGTACACACCCTTTATATAAACCAGGTCAGTGAGCAAGGATGCAGAGGTAGAGGAGGTGTGCCAACCCTTGGGCCCAGAAATGCTAGGGGAGGCCCATGTTAAAACACAGTTTGCCAAAAAATCTTTTGCAAAAGCTTAGAGGCAAAAATATAGGTTGCAAATATATTGATCTTAGATAAATATCTTCCTACAAAGATGTTGTCGAAGAAAATCTCCTCACACACCAGTTGTAGTCTGAAAGGCTTAATTAGCAAAAGAAAAACAAGCATTTGCAATGCAATCGGTCTCGCCTTTGGGACCTTATATGTATTTAGCTATGCAGCACATTAGCCTGGGTGCTGAAACATCTAATGTTCTTTAACATGGAGGGAAAGTAAGCACCAAACTGCGTGACACGCTGGTATGGGAACACATGGAGAGAAATATTGCCTTTCAGCAGGGAATGGTATCGTCCAAAGCTCTGTTTTTAATATAAAATCAGGGCCTTCGGTGGACATATCACTGAAAGTACAAGATTTAAAAAAATATTATTGTCTACGGGTGCTCGTGGAAGACTATTCCTATGGACTGGAATCTAGAGAATGCTAAAGTGATTCTGCTATTTTACTGACCTCTGCTGGTCGTTTTCTATCAAGAAAGTTAAATAGAGGCAGTTGCCAGAAAAATGTAAAAAGAAAGTCCCTAAGCAGAAAGCAATTCTGGTATTTTACTGACCTCTACTGGTCGTTTTCTATCAAGACAGTTAAATAGAGGCAGTTGAACAGAGAAAAAATTCCCTAAGCGGAAGCAGACCAGTCCTAGGGCTGATCTCCAGAGCCCACAAAGTACATACACATATAAGTATATACTAAAGTATATACAAGTGGTCTTGAATGCTCGACCTAATGAATAGTCTGTAAACCACAGAGTCGCCAGCCAGCATCTCCCCCAGCACAGCGCTATGGAGCAACCTTGTAGAGTAATGGCAAAGCATATATTTATACATCAGCACTTGTAAGTTTCAAATATAGTCATGTAACTTGTTCTTTCAAAACTAAAAGCAGATGCCTAGGCTGAGATCACGAGAACGAGTGAAACGACCTTCAAATAGTAACAATAACGTGTAAACATTTTGCCGAGCTAGTTGGTGTTCATTTTTGTGTCATGGGGAACCCTTGGGTAGATACAGCTCAATGTCAGAAATGGGCACTTCCTGTGGGAATTATTAGCATGGGTAGAAAGACATGGCTGACGCAGATTACAGTGACACTAAGAATATAGTTTCTATTCCACAATCCCTCACTCTTGTGCTATTGATTTGCACAATCTTAAGACATTTCAATATCCATTAATCGATTTACATACGGTACCATATTTTCATCATAACATTCCGAAGAACCATAATAAGACTTCCTATCTTCATTATCATTTTTATCATCCAAGGTTCTTACAGGGTAAGATGGCAATATACCTTTGCCTCTAGTAAAATGGACTAAAATATACAAAAAAGTGATGAATGGAATGCTTGAATTAATCTCAGCCACTGGTAATTACTCAGGGCCACATCCCCTTCCATCGTTATTTTGAGCACTATGTCACCTTAGTTTGTACCCAGCTATATGCAATCAGTCTTGACCAATGACCCAAGGGAGGGTAAAATCATAGTAGAGGAGACACTATAGTTTGGGCCACAGAGAAGGAAATGGGGCAAGATGGGGCCCATGTTTTTAACAAAGGGCAGAGGAAACTGCCCCTTCGTAAAGCAGTAGCTATCATTAGTGAAGCAGGCACAGTGGCACTGGAGCCCAGGAGTGTGTGGGCCCAATGCATTACAATTATGACAGTATTGCTGGGGCATGAGAGCTAATTTTCCTTGCTAGTGTTAGGGACTAAGGCATGTAGCTGCAAAGGTGGGGTGGGGGAGGTCAAAACCTGGTAGCTCATTGTTTTTTCTGAAAGAAAGAGTCTGTTTTTAAATAGGATTGATGGTCAGGCATTGTGGGGAAGGGGGGTGTAACAGGCAAAGAAGATCGCCTGCTATTCATGACTCCAGCTGTCTTTAGTGCAGCAGGTGCAATTGCTTTGGGGCCCAAGAGTGTGAGGAGCTCACATTACCCCAGTTATGGGGGGGAGGGGTAGTGGTTTTTAGTCCATTTCTATTTCTGTTTAATATTTTAGCTTTTTTTAAGTGTCATATTTTGTGTAGATTACTGGCTCATTCACAGTGGTGGATGTTCCGTGGTCTTTCACCAGGAGCAGGTGTTTACACGGCGAAGATGCCAATGGAGATGTTCGAAAGGTGAGTGTAGGTGAAGGTGGGACAGGTGATTAAGAATTCTGTGGTACCCTTGGCTAGACTTTCGTAAAGGGACAGTGGCGTAACAAAAGCCTCTACAGTCCCCTCTGGGGCCCCCTCTGGCAAGTCCCTGGCCTGAGCGCTCCGGACTGGGTCCGGAGCGTGGGGGGGCCATGCATGCACTTTGCATGGGGTGCCCCAACAAGTTTCATTACGCCACTGTACAGGCAAGCATAGCTGAAAAGCATAGCTAGTTAAATGAAGATATGATCTTTGAGTTGGGAGCTAGTTGAAAGGAGATAGGAAGAGATAGTGGTCTTTATAATGTCCTGAATCAATATCCATTTGTTGATAGTGACTATTTCGGGCTGGCATATCTTGTATGGTAATTTTGTTTGGGGCTCTGATCAAATGGGGAGGAGAATTTTAGAAGGATGAGCAAGAGAGTTTAAGGGTCAGTTAAAAGTAAGGCATCTGATGACACTACTGCTGCTTTCCAGTGTTATAGATTCCTTAGGGAGTGTCCTGTGCCAGTGCTAGGGAGGAGGTGATTTTTTCCTTGTGCATGTCATGGTTATTTTGGGGAGCCTTTGGGGGAGCTTTTAAGACTTTAGAGATTTTAGTGGGGGGTTGAGGCCTTTTGAGGCAAAATGTGATGGATAAAGGGAGCGTAACAGTCATTCGGCATTAAAGTGGTGTCATATTCTGATGACACACACCTCATGTTCTATTTCCAAAAATTTACGAATGTGTTACAAGAAGCCTTCAAAGCTTGCCTCATCAGAGTTATGGACTGGATGAAGAAGTGCTGCTTGAAACTAAATTCAGACAAAACCGATATGTTGTTCTTCTGAAGCTCCCAAGTCAATACGGTCTAGGGCTTGGTGGCCGAATTAGCTTGAATGGCCACCTACTCTGGCTAATTCTGCAAGGAGTTTGGAACTTACATTTGATAGCCGTCTCTCTATTCCCTCACAAATTGTGATGGTGACTGCTACTTGCTTCTTTCTCTTACCTTTTGAAAAATCCTGAAATTTGTTCCAGATAACACCTGTAAGATGTCCATTCATTAATCACTATTAGCTACACTATGCAAATGCTCCAAACCTGGGTCTCACTACCTGAAATCACAATCTAGTCTGTCGGCTCTAGGTGGTACAAAACGTCATATCGATGCTCTTACTTAAAAATCCTCATTAGCATTCCCTACTTGAAGATGTTGCACTGGCTTCAATACACAAGCAAATACATTTCAAATGTCTGATGTTGACACACAGAGCTTTCCATAAGAAAGGTTGTAAATATTTTACGGATAGATTCAGTCACTATCATCCACATAGATCACGCAGGACCTCTAACTTGCTCCTTCTTAAAATTCCTAAGATTCTTAGACCTAGAAAGGGAGGACGCTCATTTTCCTTCCTTGCCGCCAAGCTTGGGAATTCAATCTCCGTGACAAACTATCTGAGCTTCGTATTAAAAAACAGCTGAAAACTTGGCTATTCCAAACCATTTTAAATTATTGTGTCTGCTTTAGCTTCTGCCCTACTTACATAGTGCTAGGAAGCCCTTGCTGGGCAGCTGTTGCACTATATATATTTACATTCATTCATAGGGAGCATTGGTTTCTCAGCAGAGCAGATTAAGGATTTGGGGAGATGAAGGCTGAATTGTTTCAGGAGAAACCGTGGACCAGAGTGGTGTTGATGTCTAATAATGTGTTACCTACTTGTTTGTTGCTGGTTGTTTTTTAGATATTATACCTGTCCCCGCTGCCATGATTGCGGTGTGCATTCTTTTGCGTATTGATTACAAAAGGGGGAGTGATTCGGTTTAGGAAGTTCAGAGGCTAGAATCAATATAGTATTATCAAAACAAACACATGCCTCTGACACCAGCAATGAAACTGTTAATTGTGCCTCAGTAGTCCTTTTTATTAACTCTGGGCTGCAATCATTTGCATATCTTTTTTTCAATTTTTGAAAAAGAGGTTACTCTCACAGAACACATTTAGAAATACACCTCTGTGTTTTGAATAAACATAAGACTCTTTTCAAATCGATTTAGAAAACAAGTAACATAAACAATATTTGGCATTACATATATGTGCTATTTACAACAAATATTTTTTCACATGTAAGCAACAACAAAAATGATTGTGACTAATCTTACAGATTTGCAAGGCAAGATGCTTCCTGTCTAAAGGAAGTCCTACTGATTTCCACTCAATGTTGGGACTTAATTTATTTGTGTCCTCAACTTCGTCTACTCTGTAGGTCCTGAAGAGGTTAGAGGTTTATTTTCAAACTATTAGTCTAGAGCTTGATGAATCCTGCTCAAGACACCTATTTATCAGGCGTGATTTTTCTCAGTTGCTCTAAACCTCTTGATGGTGAGAGCCAACGCGTTTCGACCTTCAGTTGTAGGGACCACAACAGTGAATTTAAACGAAGGTCTTCATCAGGGCGAAGTTTTATTCAGGTAGGACTGCCCGGATAACTAGAATCCAGGAATCCTTGGACTCGAGAGAAAATGAGGCACAAGATACGTGTCAACCAAGAACACTGACAAAGAAAGCCAAGAGAACCAACTAACCTGATGAGCCAAGAAGTCCACCTCGGTGCATCACGCAAGCTAAACATGGCAACACAAGTCCTACCTGAATAAAACTTCGCCCTGATGAAGACCTTCGTTTAAATTCACTGTTGTGGTCCCTACAACTGAAGGTCGAAACGCGTTGGCTCTCACCATCAAGAGGTTTACAGCAACTGAGAAAAATCACGCGTGATAAATAGGTGTCTTGAGCAGGATTCATCAAACTCTAGACTAATAGTTTGAAAATAAACCCCTAACCTCTTCAGGGCCTACAGAGTAGACGAAGTTGAGGACACAAATAAATTAAGTCCTAACATTGAGTGGAAATCAGTAGGACTTCCTTTAGACGGGAAGCATCTTGCCTTGCAAATCTGTAAGATTAGTCACAATCATTTTTGTTGTTGCTTACATGTGAAAAAATATTTGTTGTAAATTGCACATATATGTAATGTCAAATATTGTTTATGTTACTTGTTTTCTAAATCGATTTGAAAAGAGTCTTATGTTTATTCAAAACACAGAGGTGTATGTCTAAATGTGTTCTGTGAGAGTAACCTCTTTTTCAAAAGTTGAAAAAAAGATATGCAAATGATTGCAGCCCAGAGTTAATAAAAAGGACTACTGAGGCACAATTAACAGTTTCATAAATGGTGTCAAAGGCATGTGTTTGTTTTGATAATTCTTTTGCGTACTGAGCAGCCAAGATATCTGAACAGTGAACGTTGGGCAAGTAGATGGGTTTCACTGATCGCTGATGCTATGCTGCAGGTTAAATGGTGGGGTGAGAGGGTGAGGTGGGCCCAACTTCTTCCGGCCCTGACAGATTTGTTTAGAGGCAGCGGTTGTCCTGGTACTTTAGTTATCCATCTAGGTGAAAATGATCTTGTACAGCCAAGAGGCATTGTGTCGCTGAATGAGATGAAGAAGGAAATTAAGGAGATGAAATAGTTGTGGACAGGAATACCAGCTGTGTAGACCGAGTTGATTCTAAGAAGCGTGTACATTGGGGTAATGAAACCTATGACAATAGATAGAACTTAGTGTAAGGTTAATAACGAAATTCGATTTTTTTTTTGTAGGGAAAAAGGGCTAGAGACAATTTAGTATAGTGAGATTAGGTTCAAGAAATATCACGTCTTTAGAGAGGCTGGGGTGCACGTCTTTCATGGGAATGGGACTTTATAACTTCTTAGAGTTGCAGGAATGTTGGCTAGGCTATTAGTGGAGATGGTTTTTGTTAGGTTGTTAGGGTTAGGCAGAAAATCTCTTCTCAGCACTGTGTTTCTGGAAGCTAGTTTTATGGTAACTGTAGAATGGACCAATGATTGATCCCACTACTAATATGGTGGACCATCTTGAGGCAGTGTGGGTCGGTGTGGGGATGTTGAAGTTTGTGTTTGGAAAGAATCAGAAGATGGATGGATGGATGGATCAGAACTTGGAGGGATGGATGGGTGGGTGGGTGTGTAGACGGAGGGATGGATGTTGCTTAAATTGGGGTAGACGCAGGAAAATAGCATAGATGAGCTGATAGGGATAGTTTTAGGACTTGCCAGTTGGAAAAGAGTTAAAGTTAAAGGTTTTGGATATTTAGGGCTGGGTAGAAGTTTGTGGGAAATTATATGATATGTTTTGTAAGTTTTTTATAGTCCGTAAGGCCTTAGCCAGGGTTTTAGTTTACTGTGATGTGCACCTGTCTCATTAAAGTGACCTTTTCCAAATATATGCGTTTGTGGTTCCTGGTTTGCGCTGGCTTGCCTGACGGGTGTCATCTGGGGGAGGAAACCTTAAGAGCGCTCCCCCAGGGCACCAAGGGCGACAGGACAGGTTTATTGTTAAGAGGCTAGTAAGGGGTGGTACTGGAGGGGTATTGGGTGACATACTGACAGGTTGGGGTACTCTTTTAGCTCATACATCCAGCACAATCGTCCCTTTAGTAGTAGTAGTGTTATTTTCCATTATATATAAATACATGTTAACATAGTTAAGAAGCATATCTTTACATTAATCTGCAGTATGCTCAATTTTGTTGTCTCTCCCCTCGCCCCTTGCAGTACTTTTCCCTGCTTTTCCCACCCTTTGTGCTCATTGTTGGTACCTGAGAATCTTTGGCTAATAACATTCTATATGACAAGGGGAGGACTCCTGAGGGATGCTGATGCAATAGGATGTTTGCTCTGCTTACAGCGTCAATCAATACTCACTCCATTGACTGTTTCTGAGTGCAATTCTATAAATGTTTCTGTGGGAACAAGATTAGCACATAGGATTATCATGTCTTCTAAGACCACAGAAATAATTTCCACAAGCATTGCTAGCATCAAGCTACTCCGTGGCATAGCTCAGCAGTGACGCACTTTTCACTGCGTTGGCGCCCACTTGATTTCCACCATCCCGTAAGAGACAGCTGTCAGTAACCTTCTGCAGTGTTACAGACACGACTGGCATATATTTTTCTGCCACAATTCCAACCATGTTGAAGCGGTAAGGTGGTTGTCAGTATATGCAGTATGTTATAAACTAACGTCACATGGCATTGGGTAGCAATTCTCCACGGGCCTGCTACGACGGAACTGTTACTTCATCTGCGCTTGCACCTTCTAGCTAAAGTTCTTCCTATGCACAGAGGGCAACTGTCACTTGTCCGGCGTAGTAAGCTCACTGAGATATAGTTGACACTGTGTCACATCTTGAACTCGCACGACCGCATTTGATGACCTCCGGTTTCATTACATACACACTTCGGTGCCATCAGGAGGCAATTTTTGTTCATATATATATGCGATGTGCACACAATAACGGTGGAAAGAAGTATTCCTTACTTATTTCGTGGCAACAGAGGCTGATAAAATGCCAGTGGAAAGGACAAAATGCAATCTATTACTCTGTTTGGGTTCTGAAGGGCAAGCAATTTTCAGAACATTGCCTGAGTAGTTCCAGCTGAGGAAAAGGGAGATTTAATTGACTATGATGAAGGCATAGAATTAAAAAACAGGTTTACGCCCCACATTTATGTGAGTCTAGATGTTATCATTATTATAAATGAGTACATACTAAACAAACCTTTCGACAAGTTTCTTACTATTTAGGGGTCGATTCCGATCTCGGCCGGTAGGGCTCCGAATCGGATTCGGCTTTACCGGATCCGATTCGGACGCCCTGTTTCCGACCGAGTCGGACGTGCGTCCGGGCGAACGAGTACGATGCGAACGTACGCGAAATCGCCGACCGACTCGTTCGCTGGACCCAACCGCTCCGACCGACTCGCACGGACACGACTCGCACCGCGCAATGGAGACGTTCCCCGGCCGGTTAAGTACGATGCGCGCCGCGAGCAGTCCGACCGACTCACGCCGTCCGGCTCAAAAGAGCAGTCGGAGCCGCACTTTGGGGGTCCGTGTCGGAGCCCCCTGTACGCCTAGCCGCGCGAGTCGCACACAGGGGGGACCCATGGGTCCCCCCTACCTGTGCGTGTACGGCGCGACCCGCTTCGACGCATACCCGCTATAGGGGGCGCCCTTGTTTGCCTCGCAACCATTGAGTCAATGGGAGCCCGCGTACGCGTTGTACGACCGGCTCCCATTGACTTCAATGGGAGTCTGACCGAATCGAGTCCGATAGCATGCGAACGCATCGTACTCGTTCGGTCGGACTGCTAGGGTCCGATTCGGTCGGAAATCTCTCCGGGTCCGGCTCGGTCGGAGAGATTTCCTGCCCGAATCGGAATCGGCCCCTTAGTGAGAACTATCTAACATGTGTAACTTTGGTGCTTCAGCAGATGAAATGTCAAGAGATTGATTAACTGACAGTGAATGCCAACTCAAAAAAATGAAAAAAGTGTTGCTGATCATGGGGCATCCTAAATTACACGAGGCTGTAACTTTTGTGAAGGCCATAGAACAATCCGTTTAAAGGGCCAGTGAATTTTGTGCTGTGGGAAACAAAGTCACTAAACCAGAGAAGATAGGCAATATGAGGAAAAAATATGATGTTAACATTGTGGTGCTCATTTATATCTATTCTAGCCTCTTTCAAAGGTTGCCCTGCTGTAAGTAAAGATTGTAATGTTTGCAGAAGGAAGGGCATTTTGTCAAATTATGTAGAGATAGTAAAAACATTTCTAAAGGAAGAATAGCACATGTGAAATCTAGCATAGACATTGACACTGAGGGGCCGATTCTGATCTCGGCCGGTAGGGCTCCGAATCGGATTCGGCTTTACCGGATCCGATTCGGAGGCCTTTTTTCCGACCAATTCGTACAGTCGTCCCAGCGAGCAAGTATGATGCGAGCGCACGCGAAATCGCCGACCGACTCGTTCCCGGGTCCGAACCGCTCCGACCGACTCGTACGGACACGGCTCGCACCACGCAATGGAGACGTTTCCCGACCGAGCGAGTACGATGCACGCGTCAGACGGCCGGATCGAGTCGGAGCGTCCGGCTCGCAAAAGCACCCGGAGCCGGACTTGGGGGGTCCGTATCGGACCCCCTGCACGCGTAGCCGCATGAGTCAAACACAGGGGGGACCCAAGGGTCCCCCCTACACATGCATGTACGGTGCGAGTCGCACCGACGCGTACCCACTGTAGGGGGCCCCCCTGTTCGCGACATGCCCATTCAGTCAATGGGAGCCCGTGTACGCGTTGTACGACCGGCTCCCATTGACTTCAATGGGAGTCCGACCGAATCGAGTCGGGCAGCATTCGGCCGCATCGTACTCGCTCGGTCGGACTGGGGGAGTCCGGCTCGGTCGGAAATCTCTCCGGATCCGGCTCGGTCGGAGAGCTTTCCGACCCAGATCGGAATCGGCCCCTGAATGTTCAAAACTGAAAGGCATAATTCTAGTCAGAAGCGTAAATAGTATTACACAAGAACATGGTGATTTTGGTCAGACCATGTGTATTATACACACACTTGACAACGCTTTAGAGGTAGTGGCACACTCATGATCCATGTATACTATTGTCACTAAATTATACTTTGGCAGGGTGTTGGAGGATGTTGTTAACAATCTGCAAGCTTAATCAGCTCAGACGAATTTGCCCTGTTTATATAAAAGATAGACAATTTAGAGCATTCTATCTCTGAATAGGGTATTGTACCCAAACTTAAGGTTGTTGATGCTATAGAAATGCTTCAAGACAAAAATACACAAAAAGAGAAAGTGTTGCCTTTTTCCAGGATATTTGAATATTACAGTACATTTATAGAAAACTTTCCTCAAATGATGGAACCACTTAGAGAACTGCTATGTACTTGGAACCCAACAAAAGGGTAAAGTCTTGCAAATTTTGTATGGATTCTGATAAAAATGCCAAACTTTCACCTTTGTCAGTAATGCCAGTTGAGTGGCCAGCTTTTCCAGTGGTAAAATTAGCACATTATATTGTTGGTCCCTTCAAGATGTTACCGCCACATATAAAATTCACATTGGAATTAATCCACTACCATTCCAAATGGCCTGAAGTTAAAGTTGTTGAACATGTGAGCACCCAAACTGTCATTGAATACTTACTTTCTGTTTTTAGCGAGTAAGAATTTTGTGAAACCCTTCTTACTGTTAAAGGGGAGCATTTTTACCTCGGAAGAAATTGTAGTTTTTTTGAGGCTATATCACATCAAAGATATCACAGCAGCATTCTACGATCCCCAGTACAACAGTCTAGTGGAACTGTGCAATAGATATCTGTTGGAAATTTGCCATTTCTGCAGGATCACCCCCAATAGTTTTTGCCTTTTTGATGAGCCCTATTTTTACCAGTTATATAACTCTTTGCATTTTACCGCTGCTAACCAGTGGTAAAGTGTTTGTGCTCCTCCTTTTAACATGGTAACATTTATATACTCCTGATTGGCACTTTTAATTTCCTCATAAGTCCTTAGCATATGGTACCAAGTGAACCAAGGCATCGAAATTAAATGCTACCGGTGGGCTGCAGCACTCATTGTGCCACCCACTGGAGTAGTACTGCAAAACCTGTCTTCAGGCCTACGATTGTAGCCTGGCAGTGCAGTTCTAAAACTGCAAATTTCACCAGCCAAAATAATACCTTTTGACTGGCCTTAACCTTCCTTTTAAATGTTAATAAGTCACCTCTAAGTAGGCCATAAGACAGGGTGGATGGTATTTAAAAATAGCCAGGCGTGGCCCGTGGTAGGAGTGCCGGTCGGGCGGTGACGTGGGGCGGGGAGGGGCAGGGTGGGGGGTAGTAAACTACGGATTAAGCCCGAATACAGGTAAGTGAACATTTAAATAAATAAAACGAATTTCGCCAAATGCGATGCAGCGCTCGCAACGAAATTCGTTTTATTTATTTAAATGTTCACTTACCTGTATTCGGCCTTAATCCGTAGTTTACTACCCCCCACCCTGCCCCGCCCCACGTCACCGCCCGACCGGCACTCCTACCACGGGCCGTGCCTGAAAATAGCACATGTAAATGTTTGATGTCATGCATGTCCTTACAGTGAAAAAGCCCTAAAAGCTATTTTCGCTCCAGCAGGGATAGGAAAGCAGTGGTGTACAATATTAAGTTTAATAAATGTTATCTCCTTGTAACAGGTTGCCAGATATGACTATGAGCCAGTGTAAGTTATATGATGTTTATTTCTACAAACATCAGGAGGTTAAGACAATGATTAATCCTTTATCCATCCTTTTGTAAAGGACTGTTGTGGCGCTCTCCTGTGGAAGCTTCAGTATGCCTTCCCAGCACACTCTCCTCTTGACCCAGAATGGCCCTTGGGGAAACAAAAGATATAAGGCTGGAGTATTAAGGCAATCTTATCTTAAGCATCAGCCTGCCACCAACAGCCATGAGGTAAAACCCCTGAATACAACAATAGCAAAAAGAAATCCAGATAAAACCCAGGATCCATGAGTCCCCTGGGGTGAGGGGTTCTTAGGTGCTCATGCGAATACTTGCCTATTTGCCTGATTCCTTAACACCGCCAGCGTGACTCTCATAGATACTTTCTCTTGAATGCCCACATAAGAAATGGATATGAACCCCCGTTCTTGCCTGGAGTCACGGAGCAGGTTCAGAGCAGTGGCGGTTTGGACCTCAGAGCCTTTCCCCGAAGTCGGGCCCGGTCCGCTCTCCTGCATCTCCAGGTCTTCTTCCCTTCTTGCTGCTCTAAGTGTTCGTCGTGCCGCCTCTCCGGAGGTATTGAAGCTCCTCCTGCTGTCCCACTGCTCGAACTCCTGCCTGCTGGTAGCGAAGCTCCTTGTGGCATCTCGCAGCTCTGTCTCCTCACCCTCAGTAGCGATGCCGTCCTGCAGCTCTCCTGGCGGTTGCGTCTCCTCCCATGCAGTTTCCTCCTTCGGCTCCACGAACACCCTTTGGACAGCAGCATGCCCCTCATATTCAGGCTCCAGCCATCCAGGGTGTGTGCCCAGTCCCACAACTAGAACATTGCCCGTGGCTTCCTTCGGGCAGACTGTGTCGGCCTAAGGGGGTCTCCTCCAGTCTCCACAGACCCCGGTCCACACTCCTGCTAGGAAACAGCTACTAATTTCATGTTTGGACTTTTTAAAATATTTATTACAAGCCCAATTCACTGCTGAAGTCTGAATTGTAAGAAATATTTTGGAATGGGGACTTTTAGAAAGTTACTTTTGCCCTTCCTGAAGTCTTTGTAACCTAAATCTGCATTTTGCTCTCCCACTTCTGCCAGCCAGTAATCAGCATATGAATAGGTGTGAATGATGTGTGAACTTGCGCCCAGGAGCAAACAATAGGCTGACCTGAATGGGCAGAGATGACCCACCTGAACCTGGAAGAATATGCAGGGTAGGTCTGTGAGGACCCATTTTGACATTAAAGTGCCAAATCCTGCTTAAATGTCACATCTTGCTTGACAGGTCTGCTGGGATTTTCATATGGCACTTGGGGTGCACTTCAAAGAGGTCTCCCCTGTCACAGGCAAATGTCAGCTAACATTTGGGCAAAGCCTTTCTTTTGTCCCACTCTCTCCACTCCGCAACCAGACAGGCCCCAACTACAGTAGGCCTCTCTTTGACATCACAGTGCCAAAGCCTATTCCACAGGTCTGCTGGGTCTATATATAACACTTGGAGCACAATTCGAAGAGGGAAGACAGGATGCCAAAACAATTCTTGTGACTCCCCTGTCTAGTTGCTGAAAACTCAGCTTTGTTCTACCAGACTTCTGTCTTTGAAGTAGTTGGCACAGGGACTGCCTCAAACTGGATTTTAGTGTTAGATGTGGGAGGACACTAGAATTACCATAGTACACACACCATACACATCCCCAGCCCTCAGAGCCCACGTTTAAGGCCTGATTTAAATGTTACCAGAGAGGGAACTCCGCTGCAATGGTGAGAGTTCCCTCCATGCCAACATTATGGTCAGCCCGCCCAAATCTGATTTGTGCAGACCATAGTTTGAGGATGGTGGATACTAATTCATCTCCACTGTTGTCAAGCTTCTCCACCAGCCTGACGGAGTTAGGGCAGTCAGAGATTTGGCTATATGTCCTTCCACCTTATTTTTGATTGGCGCCCATATAGCTGTTTTTGAATGCCCGTCACCGCAGGAAAAACCTGGCAATAAGTGGCACTTAAAAGTGCTCAATGCCCCCCTTGTCATGGGAGAAAACTCCATTTTTTTTTTATTTTCAAAAAGGAAATTCTGCTTTGGGATTTTCTTTTTAAAAATTAAAAAAATTGTAACTTTGCTGAATGGCTCCTTCATGTTTGACGGAGCCATCCAGCAAAGTCACAATGCCCTGGCAGGAACGGCCTTGGCGGTTGTTAATGTCAATGCTTGAAATGTCTTCCGGGCCGATGAACATTTAAAAATTTGGCGGGTGGTACCTTCGTTAGAGCGACAGAGTAATTTGCTCCGTCACCCTGACGGAGGACAGGCCATCTACCAAGATCAAAATCGGGCCCTTAGTTTGGCCGAAGACTTCGGTCATCTTAAAAATGCCCGAAGTGGTTAGGGATAACTCCGGGAACCTTTACCTCATTGGTTAGGGGCTCACCATGGATCCTTCCCACCAACTAGCTTGTGCCAGGCATAAATGTGCCATCTCCAGGCACCCACTTAAGAATACTTTTGCGGCCTGTGGAAGCTCGGAAGAAGACTGAACCTGTTGTCTGCAACCTGAGAAGCACCCTGGAGGACTGGACCTACCCCCTTTCTTGAACCCAGGACAAAGAAGTGGACTCCAAGGGTCATAAGGTTGACATCCTGTTAAAGCTAAAGGGACACAACAAGCTACAAGAGGCCTTTTCCTGCGACTGCCCAGCTGACAAAGGGCAACTGGATCTGGGCTGGACTGTCCTGTTGGCCTCTACCTGTCAACCTCTGAGTCTCAAAGTACCTCCCTTAGGTCCTGTGGAGCTTCAGAAGTGCACACCTGTGGGGAATTGGGACTTAATAGACTGAAGTCAGAAGGTAAATTTTTGACCAGGACGAACCCGGATAGTGTATCTGACCGGCACTCCATTGTGGTCAGTGTCAAACTGTGCCTAGGTATTGTTCTGCCGCAACCATTGGCACTTTGTACTTCTTGATGCTATTTTTACTTAAAACTTTAAACATTCATATCTTCGGTTCCCCTCATTGGATGTTTGTCATTTTGTTTTTTTAAATGTTACTCTGTTTTTTTTTTAACTCGTTTTTGTTTTTTATTGTTTTGCACTTTGACTTTATTAGTGTTTTAGCACTGCATAAATACTTTACAAATTGCCTCTAAGTTAAGCCTGTCCTCTCTATGCCATAGCTAGCAGGGGGTTATGCTCAGGTTAATTGCTTGGTGGTTCACCCTAACTAAAATTGTGATTTTTATTTCAGGTGGGTACTTACCCCCCTCAACTCTTACAATATCTAAAAGACAATGTGAGGCTAGGTCTCCATAAAAATCAGGCACCTGCACCAACTATCAGAAATAGACCATGGACATAGTGAAGCACACTTCATGCAGTCACTGGCAAATCATCCTTTCTACTACTAAATGGAAGAATACCTGCTTTGCAGATTTGTCCCTGATTGATTGAAAAGAAGTTCATGAATACGGGGGATGAGGTTCTGGCTAATGATGGGCAATTTAAGTGACAGTATCCATCCTAAACAACTCAAATTCAAAGAACTTCATGACAGTGAGATGAAGTCTAATCCAGTATCGGCTGGAAGTAGGTGATAAGGTTAAGATATGAGAATCTAGGCATGGTGAAAAAAGGCAAAAGTGACTTCTTCTGACCAATATAGGTTGTAAAAGACAATGAAGGGAGTGTAGTAACAACTGACTGCAGAAGTTGTAACATGTGAAGGGTGGCACAATGTTGTAGTAATAGAAAGTTAGAAGTTCAAAATAACAGCACTAAGCATGGACATGAGGGGGACCATGTTGGCATCTTAATAGGTGTAGAACAAGGTACAAACAGGCCATGTGGCAATTTCCTGTCCAGTGATGGCATTGAAGAATCTGTTCCTAAAGATGATACTCATCAGGGTCCAGAAGGATTTCTTCCGACCGAGCAATGAGTCGGCAGTGAAGACACTGTAGGTAGAGCTCAGGGTTAATAACCATGCCAGCCTCAGGAAACCCCCCTACAGATATGCATCGCTTATTTTCATAGTGCCCTATTTGCGCCATTTGACAAATCTTCAAGAAACTCCAAAAAAAGTGTTCAACCACCTCAGCTCTTTCATGGAAACCTTCTGGGGTGATTGGTCAAGTGGAACCAAGTAAATGCAGGTGTCCAAAAACGCTTTGTCCACAGGCAATTTCCATAGGGAAAATCAAACAATGATACAGAAAAAGTGGCTAAGCAGAATTACAACAAATTTCACAGAAAGCTAGACTTTTACCGAAAAATTGTTCTTTTTGTAAATTGGTATAATTTTGTTCAGCCGATTTAGATAAATTAAGGTTCACAATTTCTATATATCTGTTGCACGAAACTTGAACCCTCGCCATGCAATGCTTATGACCTCACATATTACATCACTGATGACATATTCTATGACATCATTGATAACATCACTGATGACATCTGAAATTACATCACTGACATCACTTATAACGCCACTTTGACCCTTGATTTTTTTCAGTGAATTTCTATGATTTTTTATGTAAAGTTTGATATTATTACCATACTTAACTATAACATCATTTTAACCCTTGATTTTTTCAATGAAATAATATATATATACATACATATATATATCTATCCTCATATGCATATATACATCTATATACATATATATGTATATATCTAACAGCACCCAAGGCTCTACACAACCAAGGACCCACCTACATTAACCACAGCCTGAACTTCCACCAACCGTTGAGAAGACTACGCTCCGCCTCCCTTTCACTTGCCCCTAGTTTCCACATCTACCGAAGCATCATTGCAGCAAACACCTGGAACAGCCTCCCCATGAAACTCCAGATCATTACCTCACTTCCGGAATTCTGAAGGGCCCTCAAGACCTGGCTGTTCCAGTAAGCCTCCGGAACCTGCAAGCACCTGGATACCCTATTGGGTGATTAGCCGTGCTTTATAAATCCTGATTGATTGATTGAGTGACTCTTTAACTTATTTTATGAGCAAGTAACTTCAGAAGCCCAAGGAGAGACAGCACTGCAATTGGTATGAGCCATAGGTTTTATTTTCAACATCCACCAAATTACAAAGTGCAAACATGCAAAAAGAATGGCCGATGCATTTCAGCGATTTACCTTCAATTGGACTATTGGAATATATATATATATATCAAGAAACGCTCATAGGTGCATGCAGGCACCACGACGAGAAACGGACACTCCAATAGGCTGATTCTGCTTGTAAAAATATTGTATTTATTTGTTAGAGTTTTTGACGGTGCAAAGCGGTCATTACGCGTTTCGGCCAACGCAGTGGCCTTGATCACATGAGCGCATGACGGATGAGTGAAATATATATATATCTTCCAACCTCTGTGAAGAAATGCCCTGTAATGCATGCCACTTTCCAAGGGCGAACAGAAGAACGGCACAACAAAATCCTTAGCGACAAGGTGCTTTATTTGAAGTTCTGCAAGCAACCACACGTCATGGAGCCATAACAAGCAGAGTGCAGAGGTGCAAAACAACCAAAACTGACCTACGCGTTTCGGCCGGAGCCTTCTACTGGGTCATAGAGTGATACATAGAGTGTCAATTTAAAGGGAAATCACTACCCTTTCCCCACCACCAATTAAAAACAAACATTTGTTTTAAAGGGGACACAACCAAAGTCATACTAACTTTTTCATTTTGATTGTAAAAAGAAAGATTTGATTGTAGCATTGCAGATAAACAGATGATGTTCAAATAATCCTTGTAAAGTACACAAAGTTTCAGGGACATTTTGACAAAAATACCGAATTCAGATTTTCAAAATACATCTGGCATGTAGATTGTGCAGAAAACATATAAAACTGTGCAAACCCATTCATACAGGACCAATTCCATATACACTCCCAAGAGTCTTAGCATTAAAAAATTACCCACGGAGATTTAGGGGGAGGCTATTTTCGGCCCTCCATGTCAGTATGAGGGTGCCAGGGACAAGGGACCCAAGCCCACCTCCAACACGAACCAGAACAAACCAATAGTGAACCATACCCATGTTCCATACACAGGACATTACGGGTAGGAATGAAATTAACTGCGTCAGGTACTGAAATGGACCAATATTCAATCCATGATATAAACAAAAATGTAAGGAAAGGAGAGTGGAAAATCCTACATATTACACCGATATTTGATATCCAACGGTGAATACTAAGAAGCACCTATTACATATAGATTTTCTAAAATACAGCCAAGTAAATTTATTTCACATTGATTAAAGTGCACTGTGCATAATCCTGGAAAGTACAGAAATCCCATAGAGAAATTCCTCTGTTATGTTCTCCAAAATTGCATATATGCAATGAAAGTGCTAAGTGCAGTTGCCATCCTATATTGAAAAAAAGTGGCTCATGCTTATGTAAACATTTTGATTAAGGTGCATTAATAACCAATCTTGCTGCAAGCTTCAGCACTGGGTTAATTCTATATCATCCTCCTCTCCAAGATTACACATACATCTATAAAGTGCCAAGTGCAGTTGTAAACCTATTCAGGAAAAAGTGGCTCGTGCACATACTGAAACACAGTTGAGATATAATTCATATTGAAACACACAATCAATTAAAAACCAGATCAAAACGCAAGTCAAAAGTCACATTCATAGAAAACAGGGAAGTCAAGGTCCAATTGCCACTGTCAGTTGATAACCCCATCTTACTGTCTACCTAGTTCAGATATGGATTAGAGCTAATAGTCATCCTTCCATTCATCTAATTATCAAAGAGTCACTAAGCAAAAGAAGAACCTACAGAAAGGTATAAAGTTCAGCATCAGTATTCAGGCCCCATGAATTTTCTGTGCCCCGAGTCACTATCCATCTTGGTTCTGCACGCCTCAAGGCTCATTTTCTATCCCCTCCTCTGATCTTCACCGGAATATGCTCAATGCCAGAATAAAAGAAGTTGTTGTTTAAATTGCCATTGTGCTCTTTCCAAATATGCTTGGCCATCACATAAGAAAAATCCCTTAGTCACAGCCCGCAAATGTTGGAGGATACGTAGTTTTAATTTGTTAACAGTACTTCCAACATATCGTTGACCGCATCCACACTGTAGGATATACACTACATGTGTAGTTTCACAGGTGATCCTCTCCTTGATGGGTTTCTTAAATCCTTGTAGAGTTGTTATATCCACTCGGTTGCAGGCATAATTGCATGCCTTGCATTTGGGACATTTGATAAAACCCTTATGTGATAGCCAGGTATTCTTTTGAGCATTTTTATTGGTAAAGTAACTCTGGGTCAGTAGGTTGCCCAACGACGGTACCTTTCTATATGTGATGTTTACATGTTCTGGAATAAAAGGTTTGAGTTCCTGATCTTTCTTTAAAATATTCCAATGCTTAGTTATTACTTGTTTGACTCTGATGTTGGAGCTATTAAAATCTGTAATAAATCTCGTTGTTTCAACAGTAGATTCAGTGGGTGTCACAGTCTTTTTAGGCAGCAGTAGATTGTCTCTCTTTTGTCTAGTGGCCCTCAAGCGTGCATTTTCCAAGACAGTGACTGGATATCCTCTTCTTAGGAATCTATCAAACATCACGTCAACTTGTCTTGCGTATTCCTTCTCCTCGGAGCAATTCCTGTGAGCCCGCAGGAACTCTCTGTATGGAATGCTCCATTTTAGGGCTTTGGGGTGTGCGCTGGTTGCTGATAAAATACTATTGCACGATGTGGTCTTTCGGAAGAGGGTGGTGCACATTCTCTCATCCTCAATATAGACCTGTGACTGGATATCCTCTTCTTAGGAATCTATCAAACATCACGTCAACTTGTCTTGCGTATTCCTTCTCCTCGGAGCAATTCCTGTGAGCCCGCAGGAACTCTCTGTACGGAATGCTCCATTTTAGGGCTTTGGGGTGTGCGCTGTTTGCTGATAAAATACTATTGCACGATGTGGTCTTTCGGAAGAGGGTGGTGCACATTCTCTCATCCTCAATATAGACCTGTAAGTCTAAATAATCGATTGAATTCCTACTGTATGTGTGGGTAAACTGTAGGTTGAGGGAGTTGTTATTCAGTGACGACAAGAAGTCTTTCAAATCACTCTCCTCTCCTTCCCATATGAGGAAGAGGTCGTCAATATAACGAACCCATAGCACCACCCTCTCCAGATTGATATTGTTCTCTGCCGACCACAGACATTATGGGCCCAATTCTGATGCGGGTTGGAAAAGCTTCCCGACCGAGGGCCTGATTCTGATGCGGTTAGGAAGGCCTCCTAACGGCATTTGCTCCTTCCAAATCGGATCGGGAACGTGTCTTCCCGACG
Organism: Calotriton arnoldi; assembly: GCA_963921515.1. Classification (NCBI taxonomy): domain Eukaryota; kingdom Metazoa; phylum Chordata; class Amphibia; order Caudata; family Salamandridae; genus Calotriton; species Calotriton arnoldi. The sequence goes on along the minus strand of CAWUFW010022717.1, from coordinate 14,322 downwards.
AGGGCCCAATTCTGATGCGGTTAGGAACAAATGTTCCCATTGAAGTCAATGGGAGTTCAACCAAATCGTATCTGGAAGCATCCGGATGCATCCTACTCCGCCGGTCGGACTTTCCCGATCCGAGTGGGTCGGACACCATTTCCCAACCGATTCGGTCGGGAAGCTTTTCCAACCCGCATCAGAATCGGCCCCTCTGTCTCCCAAAAGCCCATAGTTAAGTTTGCGTATGTTGGAGCGAATGAAGTGCCCATGGCAGTTCCTTGGTTCTGCCTATAAAACTTGCCATCAAAAATAAAAAACAATTGTTGGTAAGACAAAACAACATCATTTCAAGGAGCATTTTAGTGTGACTCAATAGGTTCAGGGATCGTGATCTCATAAAATATTCGCACGCTTTCAGGCCATCCTCATGAATTATTGAGGTATACAGAGAGACCACGTCAACCGTGACCATAATGTAACCTGGTTTCCAAGGGGTGTTATTAATTCGATTAAAAAAATCCATGGAATCGCGTATGTAGGATGGTAGATCTGAAACATATGGAAATAGGAAGATGTCTATAAATCTGGAGGTGTTCTCTAAAAGGGAACCACACGAACTGACAATAGGGCGGCCAGGGGGATTTTCGAGATTCTTATGTTCTTATGTACCTTGGGCAGTACATAAAGGGTCGGCATGATGGGATACTTAATCTGTAAATATTGTAGTTCACCATCATCAATTAGGCCCTCTTCATGCCAATGATGTAATTTTGTATGGTAAGTGGACATGATATCAGTGATCGGATTATTTTTTAGTCTCTCATAGTTGGTAGAATCCCCCAACTGTCTTCTGACCTCTTGATGATATTTAGTCCGGTCCATCACCACAATATTTCCGCCCTTGTCGGACTGTTTAATAATGATGTTCATATCTTGCCGTAAGTCTGTGAGTGCCCACCAATCATCCTTGTTCATATTGGAGCTTCTATGATTTGTTTTTTCTTTTTCCTTAATGTAGATATCCCTCAGGTCTTCTGCCACCAGCTCCTGAAAGATATCCACTTTGTTCCCCGGGGGTAATTGTGGGCAGAACCTAGATTTCCCTTTACATCTACTACTCACAGACTTATTGGTTTCGATACCCATTGCTGCACAAAAATCCGAGGTGGTCGCCCCCTGAGGTATGGGTTCCTGTAATTCCTCTTCACTTGTCAGTTCTTGTAGCGTCCTCAGAGGTTTGATGTCTTCATCCGTGAGGTTAGTTAGAGGTATTCTGTGTTCAGATCTTGAATTACGGCTGGACCTATTGGCAAAGAGCTTTCTCAATTTGAGCTTCCTGCAGAACTTATATATATGGTGCAGAGACAGAATATCGAGTACAAAATATTGAGTGGCACAAATATCGAGTCATTAATATCGTGGGTCAGGAATATCGACAGCAAGAATATCGCTGTCAAGAATATCGACTTAAGGTAAGAAATATCGTTTTCAGAAATATCGAAGTGTTAACTATCGTTTGCAAAAATATAGTTGTTAAAATATTGTTTTTTATTATTATGTATTTTCGTATATATTTTATATGCATGTGATGTATGTTTTTTGTATAAGATTTGTTTGAATTTTTAATATATGTGTTAAATTTTTAGTGGTTATTAATTTTATTTTTATTTGAATTTTGCGCTTTTAGTCCTGTAGCAGTTTGTGGTTTTATAGGAGAATAGGGTAGGAAGTAGGAAGTAATTTAATTATATTAAATTTATTTTATTTTTTATTTGAATTTTGCGTTTTTAGTTCCGTAGCGGGTTGTGGGTTTATAGGGACTATGATGGGAAGTAATTTAATTATATTCAATTTATTAATTTTTTTAAATTTTATTTTTGCATTTTTAGTTCCGTAGCGGGTTTTGGGTTTATAGGGGAATAGGGTGGGAAGTAATTTAATTATATTTAATTTATTGATTACTTTTTATTTATTAATATTTGTTTAATTGAGATGTTATAGTGTTAAATGTGTAAATTAATTTATTATTAATTAATTAATAATTGGTTGTTAATTAATTTCAAATAATTGGTCATTAATATGGTAATTGTGTAATTAATTATATTTGTGTGTTGTAGTTTTTATAGGTGTGAAGGGTGGGAAGTAAATTATTTTATTGATGAATTAGTAATTAGGGCCCGATTCCGATCTCGCTCGGAAGGCCTCCGAATCAGATTTGGCTTTACCAGATCCGATTCGTAGCCCTTGTTTCCGACCGAATCATACACAGGTCCGAACGACCAAGTACGATGCGAAGATCGCGTACGCGTCGACCGAATCGTTTCCGGACCCGAACCGCTCTGTACATCTCGTTTGTAGACGAATCGTGCCGCGCAATGGAGCTGATTTCCGACCGAGCGAGTACGATGCACGATTCGGACGGCCGCTTCGCGTCGGTCTCAGCGAGACGAAACGGCTGTTGGAAGCGTACTTCGGGGACCGTACCAGGCCCCCCTTCACACGGGGCCCTCCGAATCTATCACGGGGGGTGCCCACAGGTCCCCCCGGTCCTAGCATGCACAGTGTGGCGGGCACCATGGGTGTACGCTTTTCCCCACCCACCCCTTTTCAGCTATGGGAGCCTGTGTACGCGTCTGTACACAAGCTCCCATAGAGTTCAATGGGAGTCTGAGCAAACCGAGTCCGTAAGCATACGGCTGCATCATACTCGCTCGTTCGGACTCCCGGAGCACGTCTCGCTCGGAAAGCCGAGTGAGATCGGAATCGACCCCTTAGTTGTTAATTATTTAATTAATTAATTGGTAATTAATTATGGTAATTGTGTAATTAATTTTATGTTTGTGTTGTGGTGTTTGTAGGAGTAAAGGGTGGGAAGTAATTTGTGTTTAATTAATTAATATATAGGGGTCGATTCCGATTCGGGCCGGAAAAAGCACCGACCGACTCGGAGCCGGAATTTATTCCGACCGACACGTACCTGTGGCGCCCGACACGCCAAGTACGATGCAAAGCGTGCAAAATCCGACCGACATGTACCGAACCCAAGCCGAACGACCGAGCCGCACGGAAAGCAGCAATCCGGCCGGAAAAACACGCGAATCGAACCGACCGACACGCACCCGGAACAAATCCAACCGAAACGTACCCGCGAACTCCAAACCGCAAAGTACGATGCAAGGCGCGAAAACCCGTACGACCGACACGCATACAAAACCGAGCCGAAGTAACACAAAACACCGCGACCGACGCGTACGCAGCATAGAAAACTGCACAAACACAGCGTGAACGAAATGGAGAACACCGTACGAGACAAATGCAGGGTCCGACTCGGTCACAAGAACGTTTCCAACATGCACAGACAGTACAAAGGAAAAATTACACAAAAAAAGGCCAAACAAGCAATTACAAAGCCAATAAATACTGGGGGGGTGGGGACAGAGAACAAAGACACACCCACAACTCCACCCATATAAAGGACACAAATCCCAACCATGATCCTTTGCAAATGCCATTCTACTGCTAGCACCCAACAGACAGCAACCACACACCCACAGCTCATCCCTCACACAAGCCACACACCATCAGCACACCAACAAATACCTACCTCACATACACCCAGCAAAACACACACCCACACACCCTCACCTGCACACCAACACACACATCACTCACCATCACCACCCATCACCATGCCCCCAAGAAGAATCACAAGTTCCTAGATTGTGAATTGGAAGTCCTGGTAGACGAGATCCTCAGGGTAGAGCCACAGCTGTTTGGCACACTGGTCCAACAGACCCCCATCTCCCAGAAAACCAAGATGTGGGAGAGGATCATCAACAGGGTGAACGCACAATCACCATGTCTGCGCACAAAGACCGACATCCAGAACAGGTGGTATGACGTGCGCAGGAGGGTCCGGGAGCTGCTCAAGAAAGACTACCTCCTGAGCCAATACACCGGCAGTGGCCCTCCTGCCAAGCCAGTATACCTCAGACCCTGGGAGGAGAAGGTGCGGGCCATCCTTCCGCCAGTGAGCGTATATGGACTAGAGAACATCCCAGAGCCTGGTGAGTACACAACAAATGTACACAATATTCTGCCACAATACACACACACATCACTGTCAAGGGGAGAGTCAAACCATGCACTCATAGCAATTACACAGCAACCAGAACAGAATCATCCCAAAATGTGTATGTCAGTCAGATAAACACAACACATGCCATCTCAAAGTTACATTTAACCGTGCCATCACATGTACAAACACAACTACAACTACAGCTAGGCAGTGGCACAAATAGAACTAACAAACACATCCAGACATGTAGCCACCACTACAACACCAACACACAGTGAAGCCCACTGAAAGAAAGGAATTCTGTGTATGCTGGGCAAGTCAGTGTAGCCAATAGCATCATGGGAGTCGTAGTCACACATATTGCCCCCCACAACTGTCCCATCAACACCACCATGAACCATGCGCACATCACAGGGAGTGGAAAAGGACTCACAAGATGGCTGACACTGGCTACTGCTGTGGGGAGCACAAGGCCCTGCTGGCAACTGTGCACCAACAAACAGCAGGACACCACTGACTGACATCCTGAGAGACAACTTCCACTCCCTGCAATGGAAGCACGTTCCATGGTGGGATATCTGGCTGGCTGGGTGGGAAGGAGGACTTGCAGCACTGACCATAGTCACAAGCACCTCCCCTCACACCCCCCCTCAACACAAACTCCACAGAACCCACCTGGGAGAATGCAATGCCTCACATCCTAACTCAAGATCCCACAAAGAACCACCACCCTGGGTTATGTTGTGTGAAGCTCAGGGACACTCTTGGGACTTTTAGCCAAACAACTGCCAGGACAACACTCCCAGCCATCCTGTCAGCACAGGCAGCCCACCCCACAGGGAAGCAGAGTCAAAAGGAAGGAAGCATGGGCATGCTGGGAAGGGGGGTGGAGGCAATAGCATGATGGGAGTAGTAGGCACAGATATTGCTCAGCCTCACAACTGGCCCATCAACACCACCCTGAACCATGCTCACATCACAGGGAGTGGAGAAGGACACACAAGATGGCTGACACTGGCTACTGCTGTGGGGAGCACAAGGGCATGCTGTGAACTGCACACCAACCAACAGCAGGACACCACTGTCAGCCATCTTGCCATTGCCCTCACACCCACACACACTGAACTCCCCACAAAAGCAAGTAAGTATGGGAATGCCGGGAAGTGGGGTGGAGGCAATAGCATGATGGGAGTCACAGTCACAGACATAGCTCACCCCCACAACTGTCCCATCAACACCACCCTGAACCATGCTCACATCACAGGGAGTGGAGAAGGACTCACAAGATGGCTGACACTGGCTACTGCTGTGGGGAGCACAAAGCCCTGCTGGCAACTGTGCACCAACAAACAGCAGGACACCACTGACTGACATCCTGAGAGACAACTTCCACTCCCTGCAATGGAAGCACGTTCCATGGTGGGATATCTGGCTGGCTGGGTGGGAAGGAGGACTTGCAGCACTGACCATAGTCACAAGCACCTCCCCTCACACCCCCTCAACACAAACTCCACAGAACCCACCTGGGAGAATGCAATGCCTCACATCCTAACTCAAGATCCCACAAAGAACCACCACCCTGGGTTATGTTGTGTGAAGCACAGGGACACTCTTGGGACTTTTAGCCAAACAACTGCCAGGACAACACTCCCAGCCATCCTGTCAGTACAGGCAGCCCACCCCACAGGGAAGCTGAGTCAAAGGAAGGAAGCATGGGCATGCTGGGAAGGGGGTGGAGGCAATAGCATGATGGGAGTAGTAGGCACAGATATTGCTCAGCCTCACAAGTGGCCCATCAACACCACCCTGAACCATGCTCACATCACAGGGAGTGGAGAAGGACTCACAAGATGGCTGACACTGGCTACTGCTGTGGGGAGCACAAGGCCCTGCTGGCAACTGTGCACCAACAAACAGCAGGACACCACTGACTGACATCCTGAGAGACAACTTCCACTCCCTGCAATGGAAGCACGTTCCATGATGGGATATCTGGCTGGCTGGGTGGGAAGGAGGGCTTGCAGCACTGACCATAGTCACAAGCACCTCCCCTCACACACACCCTCAACACAAACTCCACAGAACCCACCTGGGAGAATGCAATGCCTCACATCCTAACTCAAGATCCCACAAAGAACCACCACCCTGGGTTATGTTGTGTGAAGCACAGGGACACTCTTGGGACTTTTAGCCAAACAACTGCCAGGACAACACTCCCAGCCATCCTGTCAGCACAGGCAGCCCACCCCACAGAGAAGCTGAGTCAAAAGGAAGGAAGCATGGGCATGCTGGGAAGGGGGTGGAGGCAATAGCATGATGGGAGTAGTAGGCACAGATATTGCTCAGCCTCACAACTGGCCCATCAACACCACCCTGAACCATGCTCACATCACAGGGAGTGGAGAAGGACTCACAAGATGGCTGACACTGGCTACTGCTGTGGGGAGCACAAGGCCCTGCTGGCAACTGTGCACCAACAAACAGCAGGACACCACTGACTGACATCCTGAGAGACAACTTCCACTCCCTGCAATGGAAGCACGTTCCATGGTGGGATATCTGGCTGGCTGGGTGGGAAGGAGGACTTGCAGCACTGACCATAGTCACAAGCACCTCCCCTCACACCCCCTCAACACAAACTCCACAGAACCCACCTGGGAGAATGCAATGCCTCACATCCTAACTCAAGATCCCACAAAGAACCACCACCCTGGGTTATGTTGTGTGAAGCACAGGGACACTCTTGGGACTTTTAGCCAAACAACTGCCAGGACAACACTCCCAGCCATCCTGTCAGCACAGGCAGCCCACCCCACAGGGAAGCTGAGTCAAAGGAAGAAAGCATGGGCATGCTGGGAAGGGGGGTGGAGGCAATAGCATGATGGGAGTAGTAGGCACAGATATTGCTCAGCCTCACAACTGGCCCATCAACACCACCCTGAACCATGCTCACATCACAGGGAGTGGAGAAGGACTCACAAGATGGCTGACACTGGCTACTGCTGTGGGGAGCACAAGGCCCTGCTGGCAACTGTGCACCAACAAACAGCAGGACACCACTGACTGACATCCTGAGAGACAACTTCCACTCCCTGCAATGGAAGCACGTTCCATGATGGGATATCTGGCTGGCTGGGTGGGAAGGAGGACTTGCAGCACTGACCATAGTCACAAGCACCTCCCCTCACACACACCCTCAACACAAACTCCACAGAACCCACCTGGGAGAATGCAATGCCTCACATCCTAACTCAAGATCCCACAAAGAACCACCACCCTGGGTTATGTTGTGTGAAGCACAGGGACACTCTTGGGACTTTTAGCCAAACAACTGCCAGGACAACACTCCCAGCCATCCTGTCAGCACAGGCAGCCCACCCCACAGAGAAGCTGAGTCAAAAGGAAGGAAGCATGGGCATGCTGGGAAGGGGGTGGAGGCAATAGCATGATGGGAGTAGTAGGCACAGATATTGCTCAGCCTCACAACTGGCCCATCAACACCACCCTGAACCATGCTCACATCACAGGGAGTGGAGAAGGACTCACAAGATGGCTGACACTGGCTACTGCTGTGGGGAGCACAAGGCCCTGCTGGCAACTGTGCACCAACAAACAGCAGGACACCACTGACTGACATCCTGAGAGACAACTTCCACTCCCTGCAATGGAAGCACGTTCCATGGTGGGATATCTGGCTGGCTGGGTGGGAAGGAGGACTTGCAGCACTGACCATAGTCACAAGCACCTCCCTCACACCCCCTCAACACAAACTCCACAGAACCCACCTGGGAGAATGCAATGCCTCACATCCTAACTCAAGATCCCACAAAGAACCACCACCCTGGGTTATGTTGTGTGAAGCACAGGGACACTCTTGGGACTTTTAGCCAAACAACTGCCAGGACAACACTCCCAGCCATCCTGTCAGCACAGGCAGCCCACCCCACAGGGAAGCTGAGTCAAAAGGAAGGAAGCATGGGCATGCTGGGAAGGGGGTGGAGGCAATAGCATGATGGGAGTAGTAGGCACAGATATTGCTCAGCCTCACAACTGGCCCATCAACACCACCCTGAACCATGCTCACATCACAGGGAGTGGAGAAGGACTCACAAGATGGCTGACACTGGCTACTGCTGTGGGGAGCACAAGGCCCTGCTGGCAACTGTGCACCAACAAACAGCAGGACACCACTGACTGACATCCTGAGAGACAACTTCCACTCCCTGCAATGGAAGCACGTTCCATGGTGGGATATCTGGCTGCCTGGGTGGGAAGGAGGACTTGCAGCACTGACCATAGTCACAAGCACCTCCCTCACACCCCCTCAACACAAACTCCACAGAACCCACCTGGGAGAATGCAATGCCTCACATCCTAACTCAAGATCCCACAAAGAACCACCACCCTGGGTTATGTTGTGTGAAGCACAGGGACACTCTTGGGACTTTTAGCCAAACAACTGCCAGGACAACACTCCCAGCCATCCTGTTAGCACAGGCAGCCCACCCCACAGGGAAGCAGAGTCAAAAGGAAGGAAGCATGGGCATGCGGGAAGGGGGGTGGAAGCAATAGCATGATGGGAGTAGTAGGCACAGATATTGCTCAGCCACACAACTGGCCCATCAACACCACCCTGAACCATGCTCACATCACAGGGAGTGGAGAATGACTCACAAGATGGCTGACACTGGCTACTGCTGTGGGGAGCACAAGGCCCTGCTGGCAACTGTGCACCAACAAACAGCAGGACACCACTGACTGACATCCTGAGAGACAACTTCCACTCCCTGCAATGGAAGCACGTTCCATGGTGGGATATCTGGCTGGCTGGGTGGGAAGGAGGACTTGCAGCACTGACCATAGTCACAAGCACCTCCCCTCACACCCCCTCAACACAAACTCCACAGAACCCACCTGGGAGAATGCAATGCCTCACATCCTAACTCAAGATCCCACAAAGAACCACCACCCTGGGTTATGTTGTGTGAAGCACAGGGACACTCTTGGGACTTTTAGCCAAACAACTGCCAGGACAACACTCCCAGCCATCCTGTCAGCACAGGCAGCCCACCCCACAGGGAAGCTGAGTCAAAGGAAGGAAGCATGGGCATGCTGGGAAGGGGGTGGAGGCAATAGCATGATGGGAGTAGTAGGCACAGATATTGCTCAGCCTCACAACTGGCCCATCAACACCACCCTGAACCATGCTCACATCACAGGGAGTGGATAAGGACACACAAGATGGCTGACACTGGCTACTGCTGTGGGGAGCACAAGGGCAGGCTGGGAACTGCACACCAACCAACAGCAGGACACCACTGTCAGCCATCATGCCATTGCCCTCACACCCACACACACTGAACTCCCCACAAAAGCAAGTAAGTATGGGAATGCCGGGAAGTGGGGTGGAGGCAATAGCATGATGGGAGCCACAGTCACAGACATAGCTCACCCCCACAACTGTCCCATCAACACCACCCTGAACCATGCTCACATCACAGGGAGTGGAGAAGGACTCACAAGATGGCTGACACTGGCTACTGCTGTGGGGAGCACAAGGCCCTGCTGGCAACTGTGCACCAACAAACAGCAGGACACCACTGACTGACATCCTGAGAGCCAACTTCCACTCCCTGCAATGCAAGCACAGTCCATGGTGGGATAACTGACTGGCTGGGTGGGAAGGAGGGCCGGCTGTCAACAAAATACAACCAATGCAGACCATGTTCACACCCCAACAAATACATAGTAATGCCCAAATAATGCAGGACAATGTGCCACACCAATATCAACCCCTGACTGTGACGACTTAGGACAATGCAATGTACAGGCCCGCACCCAGAGGCACAGTCACAACTGTCAGGTGTGTCAACCATTGATGCCTGCAGAAACATAACATACATTGTGTGTGTCTCCCAAAAACAGGTGATGATGGGGACACAGCAGAAGACGCTGAGGAGTCCCAGTCCCAGGCTCAAGAGGATGCGGAGCTCACTGGTGTCGTACAGCCTCTGCCCTCCTCGGACGAAGAAGACCAACCTGGCACATCCGGTGCAAGTCTACATGCAGCACCAGCAGGACCACCAGCTGCAGCACCAGCAGGACCACCAGCTGCACCCCTGCACCCACCCCTCCAACGACTGTCACCACAAATACCATCCCGCCGACATGGACAGAACAAGGAGCAACACCAGCACAGGGACCCTGGACCAACGTGGGGCCATGGACACCACCACCACCACCAACCCCCAAGGTGGACCAGGGTCATCTGTGCGTGCCACTGCACGCACTGTACATGTCGGCAGGGGTGGTGGGAGGGGTGGGAGACAGAGGTCGCTGCTTGCAGATGTTGCTGGTGTGCATGATGACCCACAACTGGTACGCATAGCTGATGCGTACCAGTCCAGCACCGGAGATCTCAGCCAGGTAGTGGGGCTCCTCAGAGACATGAAACAGCAGCAGGCTGCCCATCATGCCCGCTTGGACGCACACATGTCCCGCGTGGACTCACACATGTCCCGCGTGGAGTCCAAGTGGGACGCACTGCATGAGATGACGGCGGTGCACAGGGACATTTTACAATGCCTCCGCCAGATGAACAGCAACCAGTCCACACCTCCCTGTGTGCCAACAACATCTGGTGCTGAACAAACTGCAACTGCCACAGGGAGGGAGGATGACTCTGGCGGAGAGTCCCCTGCACCGCAGAAGCCTGTACTTGAGGGCCCCCCCCCAAAGAAGAGGGGTTGTCCGAGGAGGGGCAAGTGAGAGGCGGATGGCCAAGCGCAACTCCCAGGAAGCCTGAACCTGTTCTGGATGTTCACCTTTGTGCACAGACTGTTCACCCTGTTGACGGCAACACAACTCCCACACATTGCATGGGGAGTACAAGTTGGACCAATGTCTCAGACAACTGTGGCCCCGATACCGGGGATTTTGTCTACCAGGACTTTCAATTCACCTAGGAACTTCTGATTGCAAGATATATGTACAGCACTACCCATCCTATGCACTATTCACACAAATGTATCACAATAAACACACTAATACACCATACTTGCCTCTGTTGTGATTCCAACGTGGGTGCTGTTATGGGGATGATGAACTGCAAAATTACACTGTGTATGCGAACTGCAACAGCAAGTACAACACAGGCATGTGAGTAAAGGCAACGTGACACATATTAGGGAGACACACCACCAGGGCTACACAACACATACACACCTAGGCCATCTGACTCATTGCCTACACTGATGTTGCCAGGGAAGACGGTGCAATGCACAGACACCACACCTATTCCCAGTTGTAGTCAAGTAGCCCACAGGTGCAGTGAGCAAATGGCAGTCAAATGTGTGACCACAGACAACGCACATCACAAAGTGAAGCACAGGTTTATTACACAGTTGCAACATGTCGTAACCACTACAGATGCAAGGTAATCCCACCTGGCAGCGGGCACACAGTCAACAACTGAAGAAGGAAGGAAGTCCATGGGTGTGGCGCACATCACCTGTAGGGACACAACAGCTACCACCCTGGAAGTACAATCACGTCGTCGGTGGACACAGTTGACCAAACGAATCTGAAAGTACCCTGTGAAGGACAGAAATGCCCCACAGTCAAAAGCAATGGAGAACAGGACAGAACAGCAAAACTCATGCACAATACATGTTACAAGATACCCACCCAGAACCAAGTTAGCATGTCTACACTGTTGGGGAGTACAGACCACCTGTAAGCACACATCGCTACACACATCCAGTCAAGTAGCCCATGGACACACTCCAACAGCACCAGAGCACCACCTACACATATCATGCCAACTCACATCATTGACATGACACCTCAGGATACTCACATTCAGCTAAAGAAGTTGGTGATTAGCTGTGTGCGGACATCACCCTCATCATCATCATCATCATCACTGGCATCGTGGTCCAGGCCAGGATCCTCCACAGGTGGTGGATGTTGGTCATTGTCATCCTGGATGAGAGGCAACTCCTTCCGCACTGCCAGGTTGTGGAGCATGCAGCAAACGATGATAATCTTGCACACTTTCGGAGGGGCATATGGGAGGGACCCTCCGGTCTTGTCCAGGCAGCGGAAGCGGCTCTTCAGGAGACCAAATGTCCGCTCAATCACTCTCCTGGTCCGACCATGTGCCTCATTGTAGCGCATCTGGGCTGGTGTCACAGGGTTCCTGAGGGGTGTCAGCAACCACGGCATGTTGGGGTATCCCGAGTCACCTACGGACAGACAAGTGCACATTAGCTGACTTGGAAAAGTGGGCGGAATACTACAGATCAGATCACACACAATGGCACAAAGTCAGTACACACCGACAAGCCAGGCACGCTGGTTCTGCATCTGTGCCATCATCCTGGGGATGCGACTACTCCTCATCAGCATCGTGTGCTGAACCTGGGAAACGGGCACACACGTGTGTGATGGTCATATCTGCAAGACACACCACCAGTGCATTGACCGAGTGGTAGTGCTTGCGGTTCCTGTAGGCCTGCTCCTGGGCCTGTGGTGGTACCAAAGCCACATGTGTCCCATCAATGGAGCCATTGACATGCGGCATCCTCCCCAGGGCATAGAAGTCACTCTTCACGTCAGTGAGTCGTTGCAGTCTAGGGAAATAGATGTACCGGTTCAGGAATAGCAACATTGCCGCCAAAACATCGCGGAGCACACGGCTCAACATGGTCTGTGACATCCCACCAGCAGTCGCCACAGTATGTTGGAAGATACCGGTGGCAAAGAAGTGTAGGGCTGCCATCACCTTCACCTTGGGGGTCAGCGCTGTAGGATACGGCCGGCCAGGCTGCAAATGTGGGGCCAACTGCACTGCCAAATCCTCAATCAGCTGTCTGGTGAAGCGGTACCGTCGGATGCTGTCCCGTTCCACCATCGTTGCCAGGTCTGGGAATGGTCGATGGACAGCCGGAGCCCTGCAGTGCAGAGGAGAAGAAAGCAAGATTGTCAGTCACCCCACATATGCGGCATTGAACACACTCAATATCCCAACATACATCATTATGAGGCACAACTACATGAAGTGTGCAGTTCCGTAAGGACATGTATGGTACATACATGGCCAACATCTGTCATCGCGGTTCAACAAGTGGCATCAATAAGTCCCAGGTTGGCCCATTGGATATCATGAGGCCGTGTCACAGTTCCCATCTCCTGCTGCCGTGTCACAATCACCCCCCACAGTGACATGTGAGGACAGATGTGCCCCAGGCATCACAGCTCAACAACAGGTACATTCCCAGGGACCCTGTATTGCCACATGGACAATGGCATTACATGGAGTATCATGTATACACCACAGCAAAACAACTATGACCCCCACAGGTAGTGGTCCCACTTGCCACTGCAGGACAGACATGGACGTCTGTGACACACACACGCACAACATCAAAGTCCATGCACACACAACGTGGATGTGGAGACTGTCTCCCATTGTGCACATGAAATCAGAGACATTGTAAACACTACATGCACACAGACTGTGGAGGACCATCACTATTGTGACACTGGGACACCCTGGCTCAAACATACCGTCCCACATGGGACTCACGGGGTATGTGACATGACATACACATACTCCACCGTGAAATGTGACCATGGCACATGCACAGATATGAACAGTTGCACATCACAGTGGTCATGTACACGTAACACCCAGGATCCTGTCCCCATGAACACGTGCACAGCCTGGGGGTGGCTGCCCCCAGGTGACACCCACAGGACAACATGTACACCAACATACACACAATAGGAAATGCAGCCTTACATGCCTTATTATACAGTTTGGACAGGCTGTCGTGTTGTAGGTGTGCCCCTCACTCCCTGGGAGCTATCTGTGGCTGGCATATGTCCATCTGAGACAGGCATGGTGACATATGCCAGTCACTTGTACAGGGATGCGTTGAACAGCAATGGACCAATCGGTGCCCCCGGCCGGCCCATTGCATTCAATGTGTGCGGGTACGCGTTGTACCCCTGTACGCGTTGATCAGCAATGGACCGATCGGTGCCCCCGGCCGGCCCATTGCATTCAATGTGTGCGGGTACGCGTTGTACCCCTGTACGCGTTGTACCGCAATGGACCGATCGGTGCCCCCGGCTGGCCCATTGCATTCAATGTGTGCGGGTACGCGTTGTACCCCTGTACGCGTTGTACCGCAATGGACCGATCGGTGCCCCCGGCCGGCCCATTGCATTCAATGTGTGCAGGTACGCGTTGTACC